>JAGMVL010000634.1:0-245174 GCA_019202695.1 Populus x sibirica | reverse complement strand
TTCGGGCCCATCCCAGTCTATAAGCCTCCGAGGTTAGGAGCAGCTCCCAACCCATGAACCTGATGAATCCCATGATACAAGAACGGTCTAATCGCAGAAAACTCCCAACCTTACCGATCGAGCTAAAGCATTGATCTCTCTCTCTCTCTCTCTCTCTCTCTCTCTCTATATATATATATATATATATATATATATATATATATATGAAAATAATTCTTACCTTTTGTTCCAAACACTACTCCCAAACCAGCTAGCTAGCATAGAGCACAACACAAGCATTTGTATAAAAGATTCTTACCTGCTCGTCAACAAATGAAGTTTTGATCAATCATGTTGTAACAAAGTTGGATACATTCCTGAATGTGATCAACGTGTGATCAGTAGATACTCCCAAAATCAAATGATATGGAAGAGCCTGTCATCTCAAGGTCTCCAGTCGATCGTATATTTACAAACCAGAAATGTAAATATTAATAATGAAAGCTTATTTTGCAAAAGATAATGAAAGCTTTTTTTGCAAAAGATATTAATAAAGGGTGACTAACAAGGATATTAAGTTCCCATCGAACAAAGAGGGGACTGTGCTCATTGGCTTCTTTCGTTCTGATTTAGAGGTTACATTGCACACTGAACCTGTGACTTTGAAACCCCTTCACCTGCCATTGCTGCAGTAAGCAAGCATTGAGCACAGATTCATTGGTGAAAGACTTGTGCCCGCACAAAATTACACGTCTAGCATTCCAAGTAAGAAAAACGACGATACGAAAGAGCTTACTAGGATGTTGTGCTTGCCACCAAAAATTGAAGATACATTCTCCATAAGCTCCTGGCTTTGAGCTCCACCAGAGCATCACGAACCGACCCACTAATCATCCCACCAGACCACAAATCATCCCAATCCTCTAAAGAGACCCATGGGCCTTTGGCTTCGCAGTCGTCTCGGGATCAATTCTTATTAGTCCATTGGACTTTTCAGTTGTTAAAATTAGCACTTCATATATATATATATATCAAATTGTCCTGAAGAGTATTAAATCTCTCCTACACTAAATAACTAATTGCCACTACATCGGTTAAATAAATAAATAAAATACTTGAAAGGAATAGCAGATGCTATAAAAAAAAAACTCCTAATTTTTTATATAAATAATGGAATTAAAACAGAAAAAATAAAAAATCATATTTAAATAGAGTATTTCTTCATTCAAAGAACTCAAAACACATTTTGAATTTCTTTACAATTTATCTTTATAAGTTTTTAATTATTTTCAGAATTAATAAAAACTAAAATGATGAATAATATAATACTTTTTTTACATATACAAACACATTTTTAATAATAATAAAATATTAAAGTTATTACTTCTTTCTTTATATTTAGTTAATGTTATAAACCTCTATTTTCTTACTATAAATCTAACATTTATATGCAAACACGGGTCTTATCCATCTAACCGAGATAAGTACCAAGTGAAGCGTAAATTTTTCTTGTATGTAAATCCATCTATGAATATTTTACCAATTAAATTATATACAAAACAAGAAACACCAACGAATTTTTTTTTTAATGAATAGTAACTTTTTGTAACTCTATCAGTAAAGTCATCTCGACAGACTCATTAAACAGAATATTCCACGAGTAAATATAAAGATTTCGATAGTGAGTGTTGAGTTTTCTTTGTTAAGCTCAAGTTTAAAATTAAAAATATGATTTAAGAGATTAATTTGAGTTTAAAATATTTACTTGGACTTATTTGTTTTTTATTTTGTTATTTTGTTAAACTAATTTTTTTTGGTTTCATTCTCCATTATTGTGTTTTGCATTTTCCTTTATTTCTATGAGATTTTTAATTTGTTTTGAAAATAACTTGAGTTATTTTGAGTTTTTTATTTTTTGCCAATGTTGAATTTAAATTTTTTTAAAAAAATATTATTTTTGAATTTAATTAAATTAATTGATTATATATAAATATGGAAAGATTACTCCATAGTGTTGTTTGCTTTTCTAGTCTCTGCTTTGAAAATTTATATAATTTCTTTAAATTATTTAAATCTTAGATTTCTTTTTATTTTTAAAAATATATTAGTGTTAAAATGTTTTTTTATGTTAAAAAATTAATCTAACCTACAGGGTATGATGTAGTTAAAAATCTACTAAACTCATTCCCATCCCAAAGCAGGTTTACCCACATGTTTAATACCCGCTAAAATATGATTTGTCAAAAAAACTCATTTTAATCCCTGCAATTTAATAAGGTAATTTCAGTCCTAAAAATTACAAGTTCCTGCATGTTTATTTATTTTAACAGGTATTAATTAGTAGCCGGCATCCAATTAAAGTGGGTATCCATGCCCGAAAATTATATTAGCGGACATTTATTTCTTTTTACTCTCTCACCCGTCCCAATACCCTTTAAGTATTTTTAATGTGTATTTTTAGGCTCATTGAGTGGATATTCTCATCCCTAGTTCAATCCTATCAGTTTCGATGAAGCCTTGGCTAAGCAATTCTAGATAAAATGGCTGTATTTAAAAAAAAAATATATATTATTTTAGTTCAAAAATACTTTAAAAAATAATCATAAAGTAAATACCCTCAACTACAAAGTAAAGACAACAATAGCGTTACCTGCAAATTAACTACATCATCACTGAGAGTACTAGCATCCAAAATCTCATCTTTAATCATGTTTTAATTCAATATTAATTAACAGGGCATATACACCAATAAAATGTTAAATTTAATTTAACAAACAAGGTCATCTAATATTCTTGCGCGGATAAGAACACAATTCAATTATCCGAAAAACATATTTATTGGGTGAAAGGTAACATTTACGAAACCCAAACCTAACTAGTCTTATTATTTAAAATACGATGATATCCGAATAAACAAAAAAAAAATTTAACATATACAGAATATACGATAATGGTCAGCCCCAACGATGTCTATCAATATTATAGTTTATAATTAAGCACTGGAGGAGATAGCTAGGTAACATTGCATTTTGCCAGTAAGTCACCTCCTAAGAATAAACAATATTATATTGCTGTTTACGATTTTCTTTTTTGGTGGTTTATTGTTATCATAGAATGGAATCGTCTACAGGCCTCTTAAGCCTCCTTCCACTTGGCAGACAATCGGTGCCCAAAAATGGCAGACAACAAAAGCTTGCCTCGGAGAAAACCTTCATTAGTTGTCTTCCCCTCTGTACATAGGTTTCGGCTTTGATTGACAGACGACGGCTAAACCAAGTAAAGGGCACTTCCACGGCCAGATACATGTGAGCTCAATGGGATCTCTCTCCACCCCTCCCAGAAAGATAAATATTCGAGGTCTCTAAAATGGACAACGAAAAATAATATCTCAGTCATGTCATTGATGAATAAATTAGTGCACAAACTTAATTATATAATCAAGAGAATGACGGCTTTTCTTCTTGGATAAAAGAGCTCAATTCATCTATGAGAAACGATGGATTTGTGTGTGAGTGTGAAGGGTAAATCTTAATTTTTTATCCATTCTCCAGGTTTATGGATCAGTGTCTCGATTTCATCTCAAAAACTTGGTTTGTGTCAATTAATCTTCCTGAACTTTCATTGTATGTTCTAATCCCTCCCAGTACTGTCCATCTGTAACAATAACGGAGAAATATAAAGGTAAATTTCAATTTAGTAGTTTATAGAATATCTCACTATATTTTCATTAATTATATGAAGTTGCCTCATAATCAAACTAAGAAACTGGCACGTTCGTGTTCATAACTTTTTTTTTTATTATTATTAATTAAGATTTATTAATTTTTAATCTGCTTTTAATATATATATTCGTGAATGGTATTTTGAGATATTTTTATAATAAACTTCAGAGAAGGAATTAAAGTTTTCACATATTTCCTGTTGCCATTATGGACTAAAATGGAGGGGAAATTGAACAATAAAGTAAAAGAGGCTAGTTGATACCAAAATTATACAACCTATATATCTTGAGTTAACCCAAATAATACCCATAGAAGAATTAACCCTTTTATTTATTTATTTTTAATAAATAAATTAAAATAACATTGTTTTGGTATTTTTAAAAAATAAATAGATTAATCGATCAAATTTTATTGGTTTAATTTGAATTGTGAGTTAACCTAAATTTTTTTATTGAATTATTTAATTTTTTTTAATCTAGATTAATCTGAACCCCGGATTAACCGGATCGAGAGTAAGTCACCAGATTTATATAAAACAATTAAACTTTAAGATGGAATTGAGACACCACATAAAACTATGAACTTATTTGCTTCAAATTTGAAAAGAAAAGTGTATGCGGAAAAGGACGCAATCTACACCTTGATGACATTCCGATAGTACCTTAATTATATATAAAAAAAGTAAAACTTAACGTTTCCGAAAGAAAGATTGATGGAGAAAGTAAAACTTTTTGGTGTAATGCTCAAGGGACGATCTATCTCGAAATTAATTCCACTATCAAAATACGTAAGTAAAATAGTGATTAAAAAAATTATATATATTATGTTTTGATTATTTCTTTTTTTACTTATACCACTTCTCACTTTTGATTTTAATTAAAAAAGTAATTTTTATGCCTTCAAGTAATTTATTTTAATTTTTTAATTAAAATCTTTAAGTTATGTGTTTAATTGTAATTTTAGCTTAAACAATACAATAATAGATTACCAAACGGCCAAATTAATATTGAAACTAATTCTTATTTATTAAAAACCAAACAATTAATTATTTGGTGAAGAAATCCTAACAAAGTTGTTTAAAAACATATATTTTGATGGAAAATATATTTTTATTAGAAATTATAGAATATTCTATTCAATAAATTAAGAATATTAATGAAATGTGTATCTTATTAAAAAAATAAAATTAATTTATATTTATTAAAATTTAAATATATGTTTATTAAGTAAACCTTAAAAGGGTTTTTTTTTAATAAATAAAACACATATATTAGTTAGAAAAGGTCCTTTTCAAAATAGTATTTAAAAACTTTTATGGTTGAAAAAAAACACCTTCTCATTTAGAATAAGAAAAATACATCAATTTTTGTAAGATCACTTTTGTCCTTTACAGTAATTCTCAAATCAATTTTTTTTTTTTATCTAGAGGACTAGAAGGAAGGGTCCTTGTAATCCCCCTCAACACAAAGACTATATACACTAAAAACCAGTCAGTTGACAATTCTCTCCCTCTCTCAGCAAGATTATTTCTCGATAATGGATACTGATGATCAACCCAGCCAGGAAAATCCTGATCAGGTGACCTTAGATCACGAACAAGAACAAGGTACAAGCCAAGCAAGGTCCTATGAGTGCACCTTCTGCAAGAGAGGTTTCTCTAATGCACAAGCGCTAGGAGGCCACATGAATATTCATCGAAAGGACAAAGCCAAGCTCAAGCACTCCTCAAGTGAAACTCAACAATCTTTGGATATCCCAAAGATAAATCCCTCGTTTTCTCCAGCTATTACTAGCCTAATGGAATCCGGAAGAGATGAGAGCTCGATCATGTGGCCTTTTATTGTTGATAAAGCTGGAAGTGATCATGATGACACTAAAAGGGACAAAACCCAAGTTGGAGAAATCCAGAAACTGGGATTTTTGTCCAAAATTCATCCAGTACTGAAGATCATCAAAACCCAAGCAGTCAAGTTCATGGTATCAGCAAGAAGAGTGATTTGTCGTCAAGCTCAGAGATAGACCTTGAGCTTAGACTATGGCCTGAGCCGCAGGAATCATCACCGGGTACCAAAAAGTTCTTTTGAGATTGAATATCTTATATATATTATATCTGTCTTTATTCAAATTTTTTTAATTTTAGGGTTCCATATGGTGGTGCTCAGAGTAAAATACATGGTACGTATCTTTGCTTTGCACTGTATCTTCTTGTTCGAACATGGAATTTGATGGTTTACGGTTTGTGTTTTGTCGTGGGATATAATTATTACAAGAAAGACAATTTCTCAAGTTGTATTTAGAAGCTGCTCTATATTATTAAATGTTATATAATCCATTAATAATATAGTTCTTTATCAGTGAATTGCAATTAGCAAACACACATGAAAGTTCCCTTTTGCGATTAGCTCATTGATCATCATATCATATAAAACTTCAAGTCGAGGAAATGTAAGATAGCCTTATATTGTGTAGTTTAAATTAGGGTTGAAATGGAATTAATGACCAGTAAGTAATTTTACAACCCTAGCTAGATTGTTTTCTCACTGTAATCAATCAAGTTAGGCGGCCAGTATTTCCGGGAAGCTTCTTTCTAGTACGTGGAAAAAATAATTTTCCAATCCGGCCAGTGCGCGCATGCATACGATCAGCAACAACGTCGTCAAGAATGAGGTTCATCGGCAATGACATCCTGGCCGGCGCATCTTCTCCAGATCGATAAGACGTAGTTTCTTTATATCTAAAACATGCAAAAATTCACAAGATCGATCTTCTCTTTCTATATTGTGCTCCATGTTACATGAGGATGAGGTCGAAGGCTATCAAACCATATATATTCCTATCCATCTCATCATGAAGGAGGCTAGTCAATATGATCGCAAAAGGAAAATATATATATGCATACATGTTCATAACATGTTCTGAATCTGATCTGAACACTCAAAAGAGAATAATCTTTGACGGGTTTAGTCCTAAATTAGTCATCTGTTCTTTTCTTTTTCTTTTTTATCAGCATTTAATAATTAGTGCACGAACAAGAAATATATGCACCATTTTTACTGTTTTTTTTTCTTTTTTGAGAAAAGGCACCAATATATATAGAAGGGATAACATGCATTTTCTACGTCTTGCAAAAAAAGTACTTCAAATTAATACGCGAAGACTATAGTTTCTGCAGCTCTTATATATTGATCCCAAAAGAAAAAAAAATCCCATCTCACCAAAAAGAGTCCATTGGCTTACGCATAATATTATAAAGGCTGGAAAAATATGAGACATTTTGGTGTAGCAAGGTGCAATTACTAGCAGTTTCTAGAATTCATGCATGCTTGCCTGGTATGTTTGCTTATAGTTACATGCATGACTGGTTGAGCAAATACTCCGAGCTTCTATATTTCAGCCACTATAAGCAGACATTTCCCTAGTTAAAGGGTTCATCTATACTTTAAAATCTATAATTCTCAAAGGAAAAAATGCTAAATAACAAGGAAAAAAGAAGTACCAAACAGATCGTGAATCATTTGATCGTGATTTTAATGTACGTAGGATCCAAAGACATTGTTCTAGGCTTTCTTGGCTTGAAATGTTGTTTTCCTGAAAATCTTAAGTGATTATTTTAGAACTTTTAGGTTTTTTTTCTTACTTTGATCCCTGAAGCTCTAGGTTTGTATATATTAAACAGCTCCTAAACTTCATTTGTGTTATAACAAGCCAGGTCCTTGAATATAAAAGAAGAGAGAAAAGCTTGTAGGAAAGAGAGGGGGTTTGATTTTTTGGATTTGAAGGGTGGAATTGAAATTTCTTGAGGTTTAAAATAGGTTCTTACATAATTATTTTTAGATGAAAATTATATCGAAAATGGGGTGTCGGGGGCCAAAAACAACGGCCCCTATATTTTTTATGACGAACGATCGACGTAAATTATAAACAATGGTGTCAAAATTGCAGCACCGTGCTTGGTGGCAACGTGTCAATCATCATGGATGGCACGTAATCTACTTTTTTTTAAAAAAAAATCCCGAGTTGATGCGCGCAGCTCAGGCACAGTACGAGCTTCATATTGATTATTTTTATTTCATTAAGTTTTTTTAAATTAATTAGAATGTCGAGTACTAGATTTGGTAAGGTGACGGTATTCTGCTAGTATTTCTATACTTAAGTCAGTGAGTCCGTACTGATATGTCTTGGATGTTAGAAAAAGTTTGAGAACAAAATGCAAAAATGCTAACAAAATAGTGCACTCTTGAAATTATGCCCTTAATGACTGATGAGAGTTGATTAATGGAAAGACAGGTCGACCGAACGGCAAGAAATTTTGAGCTGTTGTTGCTCGCCGAGGAGGGAAGGCCGGGGGACGATGGAGACATGTATATGACAGACAGGAAGCAAAGCAGCTGAGTGTTGGCGTAGAACTTAATTTTCTTGACAAATTCGATCTTGATTTGCTAGTTAATTTCATTTTGTCGTTAACATAGTCAGCCCTTTTGTTGTTTTCGTGATGATCATAGTTGTTGTCGTTGTCTCTCTCTTTTAATTTAAGGTGGTGTTTGATAGTGTAGTCTAATTATATTTTTAAAAAGATTTGAGTATTTTTTTAGTTTTAAATTAGTTTTTTTAGTTGCTTTGATGTGTTGTTATTAAAAATAAATTTTAAAAATAAAAAATATATTATTTTAATATATTAATTAATTAATGAAATTATTGTGTTCATAGTATACCAGGGGCAACATTTAATTAATATTTTAACTGTTGTGTGTTGGTAAAAGGTGATGATATAATTTAACATTTAATTAATATTTTTTCATTAAAAAAGCTGCACACATAGGAGGCATTATGTAATTTAAGCGGCATGTATAGCACCTCCCGGTAGTGAAAAAATTTTGTTCGCTGTCTCTTTTTGTTCTTTGTTATGTCATTTTCCTTTATGAATGACGTGTGTCATTTAAAAATGTTTGATTTATCGCCAATGGTTTTTTTTCCTCTTCATTTCTATCTCCTACACGGAGAGATGCACTTTGATCCTCATTTTTATTTATTTTTCAGATTCGGTCCTTTTAGTTTTAATTGTTTATTTTTTCATTTTCTCTTTATTAAAGTTTTATTATTTTTAGATTTAATCATTCAATTCTAATTTGTATATATACTATTTTTTGTTTGGTCCTTTTACTTTTGATTTCTTATTTTGTTCATTTTCTCTTTTGTCAAAGTTTTTATTCTTTTAATTTTATCTTTCAAATCAATTTAATGATTTTTTTAATAATAATAAAAATTTCAATCCGGTCATTCTTCTTATGATTTCTTGGTTTTTTTCCTAGGTTTTTTTGTCAAAGTCTTTATGGTTTTCGATTTTTTCCTTCAAATCAAATTTATAACTTTTATTTTTTCAACAACAACAATAATGATTGTAATAATAATAATAGTAATGATAATGGTAGTGGTGGTGATGCTAGCAATAGTAATGGTAATGGTAGTAGTGATAGTAGTAATAAATAATGATGATGATGATGATGGTATAGTAACATTAGTAATAATAATACTAATAATAAAAGTAATAATGCTACTAATAGTTATAATAAATAGTGAGATAATAGTTTATTATGATTGTAATAGTGCTAATGATAGTAATAATTGTGATAATAATCAAAATAATAATGATAGTAATAATAATAGTGGTAATGATAATGATAGTAATAGTGATAGTGATAATATTAATAATTTTATCCTTCAAAACAAGTTTATGAATTTTGTTATTTCAGATAATAGTAGTAGTAGGATGAGCAATAATAATAGTAATAATAATAATAATAATAATAATAATAGTGGTAGTGGTAACAATAATTATGGTGATGATAGTAATAATAGTAATAATTATGATAATAACAAAGAATAATAATCAAAATGACATTGGAATAATACGTCTTAGTATATTAGTTATTTTTCTTTTCAATTTAACCCTTTCATTGAAAATTTTTGTTCTTTTTTCTTATATTTTTTTGTTCATTGTCCTTTGGATAAGTGTTATTCCTTTTTGATTTAGTCCTTCAATTTTAATTTTTCATATATTTCTTTGTTTATTTGGTCTTTATTCTTTGGATTTCTTTTTTGTCCTTAACTTTTTTATAAAAGTTTTATTGGTTTTTGATCTCACCCATCAATCCAGGTTTATTGTGTGTTATTTTTTTCAATTTTTCCTCTTCCTTTCTTTTATTTTTTTTTTTTTCTTGAGTTATTTTTGTTTTCAATTAAATCCTATAATCGAAAAATTTAGTTGCCCTTTAATTTATTTTTTAATTTGATTTTTGTCCTCATTCTTTTGATTATTATTTTTTATTTTAGATCTTTTTGTGTAGTTAATTTTTCTTCTTCGTTATGTTCTTCCATATTTGTTAACCGGTCCAATTTTTTTTATCTTTTCGTTTTTATAATTTCATGCTTCCATTGTTTTTTTTCTGAGGTATCATAATATTTTTTAAAATAAATATTCAATTAATATTATTATCTTTTTTATTATTTAATTAAAATAAAACCAACTCATTAATCTTTTTTATTATTCAATTAATAGGTGTTGTCACTCGAATCAGATTTCACCATGCTAGAATTATTGTATAATGTATAATTAGTCTAATTCCATCATTTTAGGGGACGCTAGGAAAGACACGGAATGGAAGGCTGCCAGGTGCCAGCTTCCTCCAAACTGGCCATGAAAAATGACGAGGACTGCGAACTATTTCAACTGTTAGAAATAGTAAGGGAAAACTGGATATAATTCTTGTTGTCTCAGATTAAATAATTGTCTTTGTTCCATTTTCTACATCACCATCAAAAGCCTAGCATTCGGCATTAACAACCTGTACCTTGTAGCAAATTTTCCAACGTCTGATGGACTCTAATTTGTATACTGCATGCATCCATTGCATCTACTTCCATGTTCATATTGCTCTAGAGTATGAAGAACTAATGAGAGAATCGGAAATATTTGGATTGGAGCCTTTTCCAAATTGAAGACATGTTTTTAGTCATGTGGAAAATGATCTGAAAGCTTAAAAATGGTGTACATGATAGGCTTAGACTCACGTTCAACAGCATTACAAGCTTTAAACCACATCTACATATCAAACTAGCCTGAAAGATAAGATGGTTACAACGAAATTAATTGCCTCAGTCATCATCGATGTAAATGGTTTCTTGCTGAAAAAGGCCACCAAACACCTTCCGCACTTCTGCCTTTGACTCTGTCTCTTTAGCCTTCGGCTGTGGCTCCTCCTTTGGTTTCAAAGCACGAGGTTTAGGTGAAGGCTGTTTAACTACAGCTTTCTGGACCGGCAAAGAACGAGCCTTGGCTTGTCCCCTGACAGTTGCGAGCTGCACTTTTGTATTTTCACTAGTCGTTTGAACCGCAGTTGATATCTGGGAGCTAAGTTTTTCCCAAGAGAACCCTGAACCAACTTCTGTTGCTTTACTCAAGAAGTTTTCCACTGACGCCCCTGCAGCCTCGGCCTTCCCCTGGGCTTCTTCAGCTAGACTAGCAGCTTTAGCTCCTTGCTCTGAAAGCTTTTTCACTTCATCTTCCAGCTTTTTGGCTGCCTCAGCTGCCTCGGATGCTTTCTCAGCAGCTACCCTTGTCTCTTCCTCTGCTTTTGCCTTCGCAAGAGCTTCTGCATAGACTTTTTCTTCTTCCATCTTCAGGAATGGCACTGGATGCAATTATCACATGCACAAATTAGCCAGTTTTATTTTCACAAAAAAACAGACCAAGTTGAAATAAAAATTCAAACCCCAATTACCTGAAAAGTTCATCCACAGGTTTTGATGGTGCCGATGGATTAGTAAAAACTTCCACAACCTGATACCGAATACGAGCAGCAACAGCAATTTGCAAGTTATTCGGTAATCAGTAAGGGTACAGTAGCATTTCATAAAATGAGAGATGGAAAGTTCTGCTTCAGGCCTATTTATCACCTTACCATGAAAGAATTAGTAAAGACATTGTGTGTTGTGTGAAGGAACTGAGGTCATTAAAGAGGAGTCATTGAAATGTTTTCTTTAAAAAACATTAGAAGTAAAGACCATACCCATGATTCTATAATAACCAAATTCCAATCTTCTCAGACATTTACCTTATTTTCTGCCACCGATGTATTTGAGAAAACATTTGCCACCACGGACGCTATCTGGGACTTGGCTACCTAACAATGTGAAATCCAAAAAATAAAGCCTTAGTAACATAAAGGAAAGAGCAATACGAAAAATAAATACTGCAATGAAACAGAAAATTAATTGCATACATTACATTACTTTGAAGTCGCCTGTACCAGTGCTTCCTTCAGCTGACACAACAACATTATAAGAACTCTCTGGTGAAAAGTCTTCTGTCAAACTTGTCTTTATAAAAGTATAGCTAACATCTGTTTCAATCACTTTCTGCAAGAACTCAGGTACAGAAAGCTGAGATTGCGAGAACAGGTTGTTAAAGAATGTTTTGAATCCATCTAGCACATTGTTAGTTGATGAACTGGCTGGGTTCCCATCATAGATTATGGCAACATGGCCGACTCCTGCTAGCTGAGCAGCTTCGATTACTTGCAAGGCGTCCAATGTGGAGACCTCAGAGGTGGGGCCATTCTCTGTAGGACCAATTGTAACCACTGCTTTGCTTGCATTGCCAATTGCTTTGGCAATTGATTCTGTATCTTGGAAGGTGGATTCAACAGCATTGAGGCGCTTTGATTCCTCATTTGATATGATCTGTTGCAGGAATAGGAATTCATATAAACATAAAAGCATATATATCAGCTCAGTGTCTCATAGTACAGACGTTTCCTCTGCGAACCTGACTTCCAATCCAACACTATCCATACTCACTTTAACTATAGAGTTGATAACAGAGGTTACGCCAGGATAGAAGAACTATATATATATAAACTTTCTCAACAACAATATAGATCAGTTCATTAGAACGTTGCTCCTCTATTCTTCAAGGAACAATTCCGACTAAAATCTGTTTCTGAAGATTTGAGTCCAAAACGTGGAGTCTAGAATCAAACGTTAGAGAACATTCACTTAATTCATAAAGTTGAATTAGGCAAGTTGGAAACCTTAAATCAAATATGGGTACAAACTTAATTTTTTCTATTCATTAACATGGTTTCCCTTCCATTGGTTAATGAGTCCAGCAATGTATTTGATGATAATTTGACCGCATCAAGCAGAATATAGTTCTTTTTGGATATACTTGTGAACTTGATCCACATATGCACCATTTAGGATTGGAATAGACAAATTACCTCTAGTGTTCCATAAATATCATACTCAGATTGAACCAAGATTTTCCAGTTGTGTGAAGTAGCTAACCTTGTACTGGGCGGCAAGAAGAGCCAACTCCTGAGCATCTCCAAGCTGAGGAACCCCAGCTCTTACACTAAAACCCTCACGCAGTAGCGTCTGTGCAATACGAATGCCAGCCTGCCCAGTAGCACCAGCAACAAAAACAGTGCCAGGGTCCTTCCTTCTGATGTTCCCAAATGACAACCCGGAAGAAGGCTTGCTTACAACAGGCACCAAAGACTTCATGTCAGGTACCTTACCAAAGTTGAAATTAAAGGGACTTGAATTGCCTGAACCATCAGTTTGACTTTCATCATCTTTTGGTTTGCCGAACTGAAATGTGGAGAAGGGTCCAGCTTTTTTGGCAAAGACTCTGAGTCTTGGGTTCTCGAGGGAGAGTCTTGAATGGGGTGTGGTGTTCAGGAGAAATGAGTTGGAGGTGAGAGCTGGAGCCATAGAAGGGAAAAGAGAAGTTCCCGAACGATGCCTCCCTCCTTCAAGTCTATGTTGTTCTGATGTTTTCCGTGCATCACACTATATCCATCAAGGCCTTACAGCTTGTGTCCTGTGGCCATCCTAGTGTTTTTAGTTTGGATAATATCGGGATGAGGAGGCAAAGGACTGGCAGCAAATGAACTTGAGCCACGTAGTTCCATGTTATCTATTTGAAAATATTTGGCACCAGAAGTTCAAATTCGCCATTTTGTCATGTTGAGCTGCTAGAAAATGACATATTTGCCATGTATCCTGCAAGAGGCAGAGCTTCAATCCTTAATAAATCTGCTTGGCCCACGCAAGCCGAGAGAGACATTAATAGGAGAGCTCAGACCCCTTACAGCATGATGATGCATGATTGCCATCCAAATATCATGTATTTATCGACCTCTAGCAATAGTCCCATCATTATTATAAAATAAGAGAGAGAAAAAGGCCATATTTTGTAAAATTGAGAAATACGTATTGGAAAATAAGAGAGAAAAATTCATTCATTGAAGCCATATTTTGAAAACTTGGCTTTTGAGTGAATAAATAAATATTGAACTTGAAATCCCAACGGTGTAAAATTCTTAAACTGCCATTGCATTCACGGTATTAAATGTTTCTATGGGCACTCCTTGGCCAAATCCAACATTATTATAAAATTTCAAACTTTTTAATGTGTGACTTGGAACTCATGAATATACTTCCAAACCCATTATTAAAACAGTGAATCAATTTATAAGTTCTAGCGGCTATGCTCCATTGGTAGACAAATTCCTAGCAAACATAACTCCAGCAAAAACAGTTAAATGAAAAAAGACCACTATAAAGCTGCCTTAAATAACAATCAAATGAAGAAATGAATCTCCACATAATCTAAGAACTTGCGAAAATTTCCAATCAACTGAAAGTAGTTACAAAAAGGTCCTGATTTGAATCAACAGGACACAAGTTGCCCAACTTAAGAAACGAAAATGAGAAAATCAGGCTCATCAATCATTTTGTGTTCTTAACCTAACTTTCACAGGGAGTGTTCTCCCACAATTTGGTAATCAATGACCAAGCATCAAGTCAGAAAAGGACTTCAAACTAAATGTGGCTCTAAAGCCAGCATTACACAGCAAGCAATACATACTGCTTAGAGTAACCCTAAATGCTCATCATCAAGTCAACAAAAGAATGCTAGACAAATGAAATATTATTTCTTCTAGGTCCCAGTAAGAGCGTATAGTATGCATGCATTGTGAGTGATTGCAGAAATTATAATGAACACCTCAGCACAATGGTTGGCAAAGGTAAGAAATCGCGAGACAATGCCAAAGAAAGTCAGGTCCAAAACAGCTCCCAAGGGCTCACACCCTCCCAAGTTGTCCTAATGCCATAAAATCTTTTATATTGAGAAGTCAAAAGGTCAAAGCAAAATACAGGCATAGAAAACAACAAACACAATTTTACAGAATATATCACTGCCACAAATAAAATAGTTGCCAGTTTCCCCTCACCGAGTCAAATAAAATAATTAACAATGGATAAATACCGACAACCCAAAACCAATTAAGCTAATTCATGAATGAGAGATCAACACCTTCAAAATGCAAAGAATAGTTCATATAGAGCTAACATGGCCATTTTTTTGCTATATACATCAAGCAAATATCAGATCCGGACAAGACGAGCCCAAGACTACAGCACCTGGAGAATTTTAGAAAACAAAGTCCCAGGAACAATGCCCAAGCTGTCATCCACACAGGTCAGACCAAAACACAGTGAGAATGCAGCCAACAAAAACAAGAGAAAGTTCAACAATAGGCACAGAGTTATCGTAAGACAGACAAAAAAGAATGAAAACAGTTCACCTGAATCTTGCTCAAATGTGGATCTGCACATGGTCTGCTCAAGCAAGTCATCTAGCTGACAATAATTTCATCTAACAATTGACCAGAGAGCCAATTCAGTATCAACTTCGTATTAATTAAACTGAAATAACCTGTAGGTTCACTTTTCATCCTAAGAGATAGTGTCACTTAATCTTGCGCACCTGATCTTACAAATGCGGGGAGCAACACTAGAAATTGCATTGTCCCACAGAAGCTAAGAAAAAGTATTTTTGTAACTAAGTCTAATAATTTAAAGAGAAAACAATATGAAAATCAAGCTGTTAAGGCAATGATGCATTCATATATATGTTCCGTCAACATCCATGTCACTGTTAAAATCCACTAAAAAAACAGATTCCCAGCCAAGGGACAACATTTATTACCAGAAAAACTAGCAGCAAGGTCTGCATAAAGGTGCACTCAAGAGAATAGCTCAGAAAATCCTCATCTATCCATTTCAGCTGCCAGCAGGAAACAGAGACTACATTAAAAGGTTACACCAAAAAAAAAAAAAAAAAAAAAAAAACCCATCCACAGCAAAAGCTCCTAGCAAATATAAAGAAAAGCTTAACATGATTAAAGTATAAAGCTTAATATTCAATGCTGTAACAAATTTAGCGATTGATGCCCTTCTTCGCTTTAAGTGATTCAAGAGCCTTCTTCCTTAACTCAATCTCAAGTTTTTTCTGATCAGACTCTATCTCCTCATCATCACTTGGATGGGACTCCCTCCTGCCAACATGTTCATCATCGGAAGAACTAGCATCACCACAATCCTTCAATTTTAGCTTCTCTGCACGCCGTTCCTCCCTCCTACGGCGTCGCTCCTCGCGCCGTCGATGCTTCTCCTCCTTTCGCAATTTCTTTTCTTCCTTCCTCCTCCTTTTAACCTCTTTCCTCTCTTCAATTTCAGAACCATGGCTGCCATCATCATCCGAAGCCACTTCAAGCCGATGCGACCTTTTATGCTTTGACTTTTCCCTCTTTTCTGCTCTATGCTTATCACTTTCCTTAGAACCAGAATCCAATGCACCACTGCCATTACTATGATGGACCTTTTCAGCTGTCACTGGTGCGGTTTCTGACTTGGGATGTTTATCACTATCCTTAACACTGTTTAAGCATGAACGGTCTTTCTCATCCTTGTACAAAGTTGGAGATTTTTTTGCATCAAGATCATGATCAGCGCCCCTCCCAGAAGACTTCCCACTGTAAGGAATGTGATAGACATCAGAACTACTAGTTGGTTAATGTATGCACACAATTGGGGTGGGGGTAGAAGAACAAAAGATGTAGAGCAAGAAACATATACATCTTTATATCCTGGTCTTTCTTCCTCGAATCCATGTTATCTGGATAATTTCTGGAATCAGTAGTCCGACGACTGGCTAATCTTTCAGAAGATTGTTCGTCCTTGTAGTGAGCCTTCACAGGAGAATCTTTCTGCTTATTAATGTTAGAAGGATGTATAGGTCGTTTCCATGATGACCTAGAATAATAGTCCCCACCCTCCCTAAAAACAGAGCAATCAATTAAAGTAATAAACCAACCAAAACGTTCAAAATACTATCACAAAAAAGATACACGAATGAACAGAGAATGTCTAACTCAAAATCTAACCGAGCATGACCAGTTTCATCATGGTCTTTGCTAGTTTCTGGACTATCCTTAAGAGGTTTCCTCCCTCTTTGTTTCTGAGGACTTAAGCTACCATCACGTGTAATTTGCTCTTTTCTTTGCCTGGCAGGACTCTCATATGGACTAGGGGACCTTCATTAGCAACCAAAAATTGTAAACATGTGTATAAAATATCTGCACAAGTGATCAGAATTCTGAAGATAACTTAATGCTACATTTTTTAATGAAAATAAAATCACCTTCCATCTTTGCTGGCACTCTTTCTTGCAAATGGTGGAGATTCTGGCCGGAGTGGGGACCTCTCTGGTGAAGGAGATAAAGCTGGCAATCTATTGGATAAATCTTTCTGATCCTTCTGATCTCTTTGTGGTGACCTCAAAGAATTTGAGGACCGGCGTGGAATAGGCAACAATTTTTGTTGTAATCTGCAATATATATTTTCACTATTACAGATCTGGTTTCAATGTAAACTAATTAAGTTAAGAGGAGTTTCTCACCAAGGAAATGAACATACCTAACTCTTCCTCCAGGAGACTGCACGGGTGATCTGTGTTCCTTTGGAGATTTCACTGGAGAAGGGGACCTATGCTGGACAGGAGATGGAGAGCTTGAAGTGTAAGGCGAAGGAGACCGACGATGAGGAGATGGAGATCTCTTGCGTGAAATAATAGATGACCTATGTTGCATAGGAGAAGGAGACCCACGACGAGGAGTAGAAGGAGACCTTTGATACCCCCGACGTACAGGAGATGGTGATCTGCGTCGTAAGGAAGGGGGTGATCTACGACGAAGAGGTGAAGGTGATCTACGTGACACAGGTGAAGGTGATCTACGCCTTAAAGGCAACGGGGATCTGCGGCGCATAGGGAAAGGGGATCTACGGCGCACAAGGGAAGGGGATCTACGACGCCTAATAGGTGAGGGGGATCTCCGGCGCCTAATAGGTGAGGGGGATCTGCGACGTCGAATAGGTGAGGGGGATCTGCGACGTCGAATAGGTGAAGGGGATCTGCGACGTCGAACTGGTGAAGGAGATCTATCATGCAAGGGTGAAGGTGACCTGCGTCGAAAGGGAGAACGCAATCTACGTCGTATAGGGGATGGTGACCTATGTCTTAAAGGAGATCTAGATATATGCCTGGAGTATGATGATTTCCTCCGAGGTGGGGAGGGTGAATCTCTGGGTGAACGCCTTCGACGAGGAGTAATTGAGCGCCTTCTTAGTGAGCGCATTCTATCAGAAGATATGGAGCGCTGCCTTCGTACTTCAGGTGATCTAGACACACTTCTTGACTTATGCCTGCAATTGAGGTATGCATACATAAAGTTAGGTGTTGTGATTAAAAAAATGAAAGGGAATAATGAACAATTGACAAAAGATACAAGTAAATCATGCAATCCATTTTACTATTATATTTAGAAATGTTTGCATGTGGCATGTTCATTTGCACCTAAATAAAATGACCAAAAAAGGAAAAGAAAAGGAAGCGAAACTCCAAATCCAAGTAATTAAATGATGTGACTATAATATTAATGTTGTTGCATAAAAAGACATACCCTGAATGACTTCTTGAATTTAAAATTGACCTGCTAGTCCTAGAAGGTGAGACTCGGCACAAGACAACCCAAGTTATTGGTAAGCTAGCTCATCCTCTAGATGCAAACCAGGAAGTATGATCAAATATTAAGATGGCAAGGAAAATTACCGAGGAGATGAAAATGAACGATCAGTCGAATGAGGAGACCTAGAAGCCCTGTAAGAGATTTATCATTAATATTTCACAACTCCAATCTTGCCTAAAAAAACACATGGATACACATGCAAACTGCATCTCATCCAAAAGTAATGCTAAGATAAGAAAAAATTCCTTTTTGGAATAATTCCTAATAGATAAAACAAATGTTAGAGCTCGATTTTAGTTTCTTCCAACTAGTTAAGTATAATTTTTGGCTATTTCATCATCATTGGAGAGTATTTTTACAAACATATAATTGTTTTAGGTAGGAAATACACAGCTTGAATCAATGTTGGATTGCTTTGTCTATGCAAATCTAGACAGTTGTTCTTGTGCCCATGTGCAATGTAACCAAAACCTTAAAGGGTGTGTCCAGGGTGAGCAAATAGGGAGCTATGTGGTCTTCCTTGTATATAAACAAGAAAGAATGGTTACCCCAGGTATAGAGCAGCTGCAGTGTATCAACTAGTCAACTAGAGTGTTAAAGTCCCCTTTGATGAATGCCCACCAATTCAAATTCATAATGCAATATCTTTGTCACCGGTAAGACACAAAATTGAACTTGCAAGTGGCATTTGACATCATCTTGAAGCACGGTTCTGTAGAAACCACCAAGATTTATGCTATGATATAAGCATTAATGAACCTTGCGTGCATGTCTCGGGATAGGTTCTAAATCCAATCAAGGAAGATGAAAATAAGTGCTTGTGCTCCATGAAGCATCCAACAGCATTTTACACTAAGCAGAATTCTTAGAGGCTGCTAATTTGCACTGCTTTTTTCACCTTAGACGCGTTTTAAACAACATAGTACACCCTATACAGTCACTACTAACACAAAAGGGAGGAGTGAAATGAGAATCAATCATCCATAAAGTACCAATGAAATGCACTATGCAGCTGATCTTCCAGAACATAAAATGAGCACTTATTTAACATGCTCCTGAATCACATCATGATAAAAGCTTGTGCAGAAATTTACCAACATAGGTTAGGTTGAAGTCCACATTAATGCAATATTTTCTGCTATAAATTTGTAAAGATTGAAGAATGAAGAGTCTACGTTACTATGATAGGCCTGAAAAATAATTCATACCCTGCTCCTTCAGAAGAAATTTAAAAAGATAAAATAAAACTCCTAACCTTTTCCTTCCTCTTGCACCATTCCTCATGTCAGTTTCTTTCTCATCCTCAGCATGGCCACTTGAACCCTTAGGCAGCATGTGCTTTGAGGCTGGCTCCATAGCATTATTGGCTTTCTTTTCAACCTCAATGTCCTACAGTAGTTTGAGGTAAAGGACATGAACCCAAATAATTGCAGAAGCTAGCTGAGTACCATGAAAACACAAACTAAAGTTAAAACCAAAAACCCAATTCTAGGGAATCTAACTCCAGCGTGAATGAGTTAGCATTACCATCTTCTTCAATTTTTCCCTCTCAAGTTCTCTCATCTCCTTCTCTATCTCCTTCTTCTTCTGGATTTCATTTGCTATCCTATCGACCTCTGCCTGCAATAATCCATGTTAACAAAGTAAGTAAAGATCCATTCTGATATTGAATGTCATACCATCATGACTTGAAAAGCATTTCAAACCTGCTTCTTCCGTGTTTCTTCTTCTTTGGCATCCAAAAACTGTTGAGGAACACCACTTTCATTCTTCTGCGCACTAAGAAGAAGTGTCCAAAGCTCTTTCATAAACTTCCCAGTGTTTTTCTCCATGAATCCTGTAAGCGATATTTGAACCTCCTTCCCATTCACTTCCTGCATCAATACAGTATACAACAAGAAAAAAAATGATAACTAAACCACACTTGACTATTGTTAAGAAACAAAATGCCTAACACCAAACGAACTCTCAACTCTTCTTTAGGCAAGTATTGTAAAATTATATTAGCAAAGACGGAGGATCCACGCGTGCAGTATTCAATTGAAAAGCGAAACATGAACTATTTTCAGACACTAAAAAACGTTAGGTTAATTGCAGAAAATCAATAATACCTTTCCATCAAGCAGGCCATAAATGAAGTTGATAAGAACTTCATCTTCAAAGCCGAGAAGCTCCGTCACTCTAGTAGCAATCCACGGTCTAATAACATCCATCTTCATTTTCCTCGTATCCACCTAAAAATTTGAAACAAATTAGATAATTTCAACCACAAAGGATTCAGCAACTCAATTGAGAAAAGAACACGAACCAGATGGTCCAATTCGGGAGCGAACTTCTGCGACTTCAACAGCTTCGCTTGCTTGTTGGAGAATCGAGTGTCTTGATCAGCAGACGTGCCCTAGATTTAAAAAAAAAAACAAATCAAATCGAATTCCAAGATCTGGAACTGCAAATTCATATTCGGATCTGAAAAGAGTGAAGCTTACCCGGAAAAACCCGCCCGACATTTTTTTTAGGGTTTTGATGGGTAAGTAGCTTATGTTTGGCTAGAGAAAGATGAAGGAATCACACTCCTATTTTAAAGATTATGCAATTCTTTTTTTATTTTTCATTTTAATTATTATTATAGGACAAAGGTGAAAAGACAGGAAAGGCCTTCTCTTACGGTCGGATTCTCATTCTGATCTTGCGCTACGTTTGGATAATTGGATTTTAATAGTTGAAATAATTATGAATCCAATTCAGGACGGTTTATTTATGTGGTTAAATTTCTTTTTCAAATTGTTTTTTCATGTAAAAGAATTAAAATAATTTTTTAAATGCTTTTTTATAATTTTGATTTATTGATATTAAAAATAAAAAACATCTAAAAATATATTATATTGATATATTTTAAAAAAAAACTACCTGAACTTCTTAAAGTTTGATCATTTTTATATTTATTCTTTGTGTTTTGAAAATTATAATTTACATTTTTAAATTTTATTTTCATGTAACCGTTTATATCCTAAATTATTTTATTATTTAGTTACATTCATCAAAAATATAAAATGTAATTTTTCAAAACACGAGAATAAGTATAAAAACAACTAAAATATAGAATAATCAAGGCAATTTTTCATTTATTGTTAATTGAAAAGCACTTATGTAAAAGTATCATACATTGCATTACTAAACATACACTCAAACCAAAAGAAGGTTGGTTTGGTTTTGTGGTTTAACCATTCAAGCCATGCAAAAAAATTATCCAATTAATTGATTATTTTTTTTAAAATAAACTAGTTGTGAATTATTCAAGATTCGTTAAATATTATTATAACTTGCCAAAAACCTATGTATTGTGGTAGTTTTTTATTTCATGTATTTTTGTTAATAAGAAAGAAAGTTGTGAATGTTATAATAAAGGTATACTTTAAACTTACCTTAAAAGGTTAAAACTTGTAAAGGTGATTTCAAATTATAAATACATCTAGTATATTTATGAGGCCAATAAATCATGTATTGCATGCATTTATAGGTAAATTTATGGTGTGTATTTTGATGACATCTTGATCTATAACAAGAACTTAAATGGGCATTTTAATCATTTGCGTGGTGTACTCAATGTATTGCGTAGTGAGAAACTATATGTTAATATTAAGAAGTGTATCTTTGCATGGAGAAAATTGTATTTTTTGGATATGTTGTAACTGCATAGGGTGTCGAGATGGATGACAAGGTAAAAGCCATCTAAGATTAGCCTACACCTAAATTTGTGACCGAGGTAAGAAGTTTTCATAGTTTGACTAGTTTTATATGAGATTTATTAAGGATTTTAGCACACTAGTTGCACGAGTCACTAAGATTGTCAAAAAGTCATTTGGTTTTAAATTGGGTATTGAACAAGATAATGCATTTAACTTGTTGAAAGAAAAACTTTGTTTAACACCTTTAGTAGCTTTACTTGA
Source organism: Populus x sibirica (assembly GCA_019202695.1). NCBI lineage: Eukaryota > Viridiplantae > Streptophyta > Magnoliopsida > Malpighiales > Salicaceae > Populus > Populus x sibirica. Next base: position 222,590 of record JAGMVL010000634.1, on the reverse strand, counting down.
CTTTATGAAAGTTTTTTAGGTTGAAAGTGATGCTTCAAAAATAGGTTTTGAAGTTGTTTTAATGCAAGATAAACGATTTATTGCTTATTTCAACGAAAAGCTCAACAGTACAACATTGAACTACACTACTTATAATAAGGAGTTTTATGCTTTGATAATAACTTTGGAGACGTGATAGCATTACTTGTGGCTAAAAGAATCCATGATTCATTCGGATCATGAATCATTAAAGCATTTGAAAGGATAAGGTAAGTTGAATCAACAACATGCAAGATGAGTGAAAGTCATTGGAACATTCTCCATACTTTAGGTAACATTCTCTATTCTATCTCAATTTTCAAGGACGGAAAGACGATGCAAATGAAGTTCAGGATTAAAATGCAAAAAAAAGTGAAACACGATGGATTAAATGAAATTTTTACATGCTTTTTGTGGAAGAGTCCTTTTGTTTCTTCATTTATGTCAATTTCAATCCTCTATCTCTCAATTGTTTTTAAGAATAAGGAAAAACTCTAATTTCTAAAATTGATTTTTAATTTAATATTGAAACATTTAACAACACGTGAGGTAAATTAGAGAAAATATTTCAAAACACTTCCATACACATAAAACCATGGAACATTACTTGAAAGCAAGGTTGTCAAAAACGCTTTTTTGACACGACACAAAATATACAATATAAACACGGATCGTAAACTCGAATTGTAAAATCATAAAATCGCAAGTAAAATATTTTAACTAATTATATATTGACAATTTCAGTCAAGTAGTAAATAATAATATAACATAATTAAAATAAAAATGAAATAAACAATACAAATGTCCAAACATCTTAAAATACGTAATTCAAATAAAAATCCATACATGGTTTAAATAACTTAAAAATACAATATAATGCAATTATGTCTATAAAATTTCATTAACTAAAAATTAACAAATTTTAAACAAACAATCTGTTGGTGTGTCATGTAAACTAAACATAGCCTCCACTAAAAAATTTCTGACAATACTTGTACTAAACTTTAATCTTAGCCTGGTATTGGTGATATTTGTGAAATGTGTTTTATAATTTTTTTTTTCATTCTTAGGACACAATTATGAGTTATGTATATTATTTTAGGTGTCAAACTTTAATCTTAACTTGGTATTGGTTATATGCTTTTCTTTTCTTTTTCTTATTTTAGGTGGGTATTAAATTTTATGCTCTCCTCTTTTTTGCCGTTGATCTATATTCACTTCTAGTCTAGAAAAAAACCCACTTTTGTTTGTTTGTTTGTTTATATCTCATCAGCGAGCGTTTCTTTCACTTCTAGTCAGAACCAAACCAAAGCATTTCTCATCAGCAAGTTTGCATCTCTTTCCTCTTTTTTCTTTTGTGGCCATGATTAGGAATATAGAAAAGCGATCGGGTGCTGGTAATGGGTCTCCATCAAGAAATAGTGGTGGTAGTGCCAAGGTTGTTTCTAGATCTATTGCAGGAAAGAGATCTCCTCCAACACCACAAAATAATGATAGAAAGATGTCTAGCTCTAGGTCAGTAGCAAAAGGACAGTTTTAACCACTGTGGAACTAGCTGCGCTGCTGCCTGCTGGTGTTAGTCGTTAGGGTTGAGAATTTAAGAATTGAGATTTGGGCAAAGGGAAAAGGGGATACTGGGGGTGGGGACTATGAGTGGAGTGTCAGGGGAGTCAGGGTCAGGGATAAAGACTCAAGGAGTCAACATTTTTTTTTAACTTTGGTCAAACTCGTTAAATCAGTTCGGTTTTACCGGTTTTGCTGAGTTTGACCGATTTTGAGTTTTTAACTCGATTCCACACGTTATATATACATGTTGACTCGTAAAATCATATGATTTTACGAGTTATGATTTTACGAGTCAACTTGTGATTTTAACAACAATGCTTGAAAGGATAAAATTAAAAAGAAGTAAAGTTCTGGTGACCAAAATGTAAACCTTGCATAATATAAATACCAAAATTTAAAAAGTGGACAAAAATGTATAGTAAATGGACAATTATTTGTGCGGGTGAATAATGCTTTTTTGAATTTGAATAGTAAAAAGAAATGTTGTTTTAATTGTTACTAGTTCTTTGACCCGCGCTTGTCACTGCGAGTCGAATAATATTTTTTTGGTAAAAAAATAAATAAACATGCAAGTTTCTTAAATGCATTTATTTTTACAAAAAAAATCCTAATATTAAATTAAAAAGCCTATGCAAATAATTAATGTGTAGGTGTTATTAACATATTTTTTGACATCGAGTAAAAAATATATCCGTGAATCAAAAAATCGATGCTTATATATAATAAAATATAATGAATATCATATTCGTTAATAAAAATATGTAAGATCTCAAACTAATTTTTAATATATTAGAAAGATGAGACAATGTTGCCATTGTTACAATGAAACCTCATTTCCTTCGTTTTTGTATAATAATATTTCAAAAAAACAAAAGTGTAAAGATAAAAAAATAAAACACAAATTACAAAAAAATGAAAATAAAACAAAAAGAATTGTATAAATAGAAAAATATAAAGTAATAAATACTCAAAGTGTAAAGAACAAAAAAAAATATATTTTTTTTCAAAAAAACATGTAAAGAAAAAAAAAGAAAACTAAAAAAAAATGATAAAAAAATAAAGATAAAGAAAAATTGTGATAAATAGACTAAGTATAAAATAATAAAAATACCAAGTATATAAAATATAAAATAAAAAATTACAAACTTGTTAACTGCTATAATACCCGCTACAGTAAAAAAAATGGAGAAAATTTTAACTGTGCCATTTCCACAATGAAATTGGGTTTCCTTAAATTTATAATAATTGTTAATGGTTTATGGTTAAATATTGAGCATAGAATGACCTCTTAGTACGCATTTTTTAACACCTAACTTCATTTAATTCATCTTTGCCTAAAACATACTTAATTAAATATAATTTTTTATTTCAAATTCGGAAGTGTACATGATAAAATAAAAAGGCCTATCAATTGTCCACTAGCAGGCTACTCTGAGAGGGAGTGAGTGTACAAATAAAATCAAACGTTGTACACTTACCGGGTAAAAAATATAAAGACCAAAGCAGATCTCGACACGTGGACCCACTCCTTGAATCGGATGCAAACCTATTTATATTCCACCCTTTATTCTCTTTTCTCGTCCGCCTCTTCTCTCGTCTCTCTCTCTGAACTTCATCCTCTCTCTACCCTCCACAAATCCAAACCCTAGAAATCCCTGTTTCCTTTCCAAAACGATTTTCTTATGATATATGTCTTAAATAATCTCTATTAGGGTTTAGATATTATCAAAAACGTTCGAATTGAATTATTTGATAAAAAATTGAGAGGAGAGGAATGGCGTCATCGGATGCAACAAGCCCCGTTTACATCAACGTCATCGAAGACGTCATCAACAAGGTCCGCGACGAGTTCATCAATAACGGTGGGCCCGGTGAGACCGTCCTTTATGAGCTTCAAGGAGTAATCAACATTCCCTATTCCTTTTTTTTGGGTTAAATTTTGCTGTTAATTTTTTAGGGTTTTTCAAATCTTAGTTTTTTCTCTGATTGGTGATTTTCTTTGGATCTAGTATTACTATGAGTTCTAGGGTTTTCAGATTTGTAATTTATTTTCATCCGGGAGCTGTAAAGTTGCTGATTTTGTTGTTGTTGTTTTTTTTTTTTGTTGTTGTATGGGGAGTTTAGCTTTGGGAGACGAAAATGATGCAAGCAGGTGCTATATGTGGTACAATAGATAGGTCATCAGCTAATAAGCTGCCGGTACCTGGTGGTCCAATTACTCCAGTACACGACCTTAATGTACCGTATGAAGGGACCGAGGAATATGAGACTCCCACTGCTGAGATACTCTTCCCTCCTGTGAGTAATTGCGACTTGCTCCTTGTATCAATTTTGTTGTCATGTCTGCTGAATTTAGTGAAGTGATTTAGCTGATTTACTAATTTTTAGCACCTCTTTGTGATTGCTGAACCTTAAGTTGAAATGGGCCAGTGGAAACTCTTTCCTGTCATATCTTTATTGGTAAAATGTGATTTTGGTTGAGTTGTTTTTGAATTTTTAAGTAATTGGCAGTGGTAGTTTTGATATCTGTTAATTGTATGTGGATTTTGAATTGATTTATGAGTTCAGTTATTTTGTCAGCAAGAATTTTTTATGTGTGTTTTTGGAATTGTAGACACCAATGCAAACACCCATGCAGACGCCATTACCAGGAAGTGCGCAAACACCTTTACCTGGAAATGCACAAACACCTTTACCTGGAAGTGTGGACAATTCATCCATGTATAACATTCCTACTGGATCTAGTGATTATCCCACCCCTGTCAGTGATGCTGGGGGCAGTACCGATGGAAAAGCTGGGAGACCCAGCCCTTTCATGGTAAGCACTGATTTGATCTTTCAGCCCTCTTTGTTTAGCAGATGCTAGTTTCAGTGTGTGGTTTCACATGTTTTGTGTGTGTGTGTGTGTGTGTGTGTGAGTGCTCGTGTGGTGTGTGCCTTTGTTTTTTTCCCTGGGAGATTAGTGGCCAGAAGCTTGCTGCACTAATGTAGAGTTGTTATTTGGTTATGGATATGCTGACTGATCTTTTCCTTGTTGTCTTCCAACAGCAACCTCCCACTTGGATGCATCAAAGGCCGCCTCTTAGTGTTGATGTCAATGTTGGCAAGTCTTGTCACATTAGCAAGTTGTTTAGTGATTGTTGTCTTTGAAGAGTATTAACTAATAAGTGCTGTGCATTTGTAGCTTATGTTGAAGGGCGGGATGAGGTGGACAGAGGGACCTCTCACCAAACCTTGACACAGGTAACTTTTGTTTGTACTGTGTAGTTTTGTGCTTTGAGGAGAGTTCATGGTCAAAAGGTTCGGGATGCTAAAGGTTTATTTTCAGAAACAATTCCCTTATTTGTCATCCGAAACAATAACATACTGTTGCCACAGAGGTAACTTATGTTTTGATATTGGAGAAAATTCCAGGACTTCTTCATGCCTTCTGGAAAACGGAAGCGCGAGGATTTTGCTCCGAAATATAACAATGGTGGATTCATACCCCAGCAAGATGGAGCTGGGGATTCTGCTTCTGATGTTTCTCAGGTTGAGCTGAATGTGCATTCTTATTTGTTTATGATATATGTTAATTTGAATTCTCTTAGTTACTATGGGCTTCCTCCTAGCAAGAAAAATTTTGACTTTGTTTTCATCCTTTATTTATTTTATTCATTGATGTTCTACTTTCTCATATTATGAAAACCTTTCTTTTCCACAAAGGTGTCAGGGCATGCATCCTAAAGGACCTTAACTTTAAAATTGAGTCTTGTGACTCGTCAGGTTTTGACTATAAAGCTGAGTGCTGTATGTGAATTTAACTTCAATTTGTAGTTTATGTGTTGAAATCCAGATCAGTTATTTGTAATGAGTTTATGCTGTAATTAATTTATATTGTGCTCTTCTTTTGAGGTGGAGTTTTTGCTCGGAGAAAAAAATGAATTTCAGCAAGTGGAAAATAACCAACATGTACTCTTATGTCTAAGATGTGTTGACTTAGGCAACAGCGAGCTTCATTCTCATTGTTGGGTTGAAACCAAGATCAATGTTTTATAAAGGTGTAACTTTTGTGTGTAGAACCTTTGGAGTTTTTGAGCCGCTGGATAAGCCAGAGGTGGACAATAAGATACATAGAGTTTTGCTGATCTTCATCTTGCAACATGTTCTCTTTTTTTGTTTGTAGACTTAAAGTTAATGTGAGTGCTTTTCACATATGGTAGCTAAAACCGTTATAGGAAAGAGAGTTCATGTCAAGCATTTTGGTGCATTGAAGGAGTATTTTAATCAAAGAGAATTTCCCTGTACAAAGCTTCTGAATATCTATCTAAAATTACTGTTTCCTGATCTGTTCTTGTTTGGTTTTCTTAATTTTATTCATCGAGTTCTTCTGTTACCAATAATCATCTTTTTGTACCATGAGAGGACCATGGATTTTGCTGTTTTATGAAAAGGTTTAATCATTTGAGAAACATTTCTTTGCTTAACTCAGTAAATTTTATGCTGGATTATTTCTAGGAACTATTTAATTGCATCATAGTATGGGAATACTGAATAGGATAGTGGCTCAACCCATGGCATTGACTCTTGGTTTTTCAATTAAGATGGTCAATGAAATTGTCACTTATGGTTATAAAGGATTGAAGATCATTTTAAATGACAGGACAAATGAAAGTGGACTGGACAAATACATGGTCGTGTCTTGTGTTTGGTGCACTTGACAGGACAAGAGTGAATGAAGTTTTCGCAAAAATTCATACTGGTCCCTGAACTTTATCAATAATGTTTTAGTCCCTAGATTTTATTTTCATTACAGTTTAGCCCTTATTTAAATTTTCCGTTCCTCTAATTTTTTGGTAAATGCAATTTAGTCCTGAATTGGATTTTTTTAGTAACTAAGCTCCTACATCTAAAAATTCATTTTAATAAAATATAGGTAAACTTGGTCAAACTTTAGTCATCCAAATTAAAAAATCAACGAGTGATAAATAAATAACAGATAATATGGAAAATTGAGAAATAATGATTTTGTCTATTGTATCTTACAAGCCTGTTCCACCCCATGATGGGACAATAATTTTGCTTTTGGGACAACTTTGGACAGGAATAGGATTGAATCCTCTTCTTGTCACCAAACACAACACAGTCTGTCATGTCCAATGTGTGCAACAAACACAACACAACCTGTCCAGTCCCGCGTACCAAATGCATCTTGATAGTTCCCTTTTCTTTTGGACAAGCAATAAACTAAGAAGAATTACACTCTGGCCATCATATTTTTGTTTGCCATTTTAACTACTCAGTTTAAAGTTCATTTCCAAAGGATTTCCTTCATTGCTGCTAATAGAGCTATCAACTGTTGGACTGATGCCATTTGAAGGGGAAAAGAAAACATAGCTGCTGATATATCTTCTACCATGTATCGATTGACCATCCTTAAATTCGAACCAATTCATGTCATTAGCATCAAGTTTAGATTCTTCTGATGTGTTTGAGAAACGAGCTTGAGATTTTTATGCCTCTAGAGAAAGAGAGTGCGCGTGAGTTGGAACCATTCACCCTCTTCCATGTCCATTTACTGGCACACCTTGCATTATGCAGAATCTTTGCTAGAGAAGGTAGGGCTTGCCTGCCTTTCTCCATAGAATGGGGCGTAGCAGGAGATGGGATATGATTAGCTATCATCTGACTGTGATACTCTTTTATTAACGAACTTTGACTCTGATAGTCATGCTCCTTTTAGTCAGTTGGTAATCAGATTTTATGAATCACAACTTGATTGTGAGGCGCAAACAATCTTTGTTGTTCTTTTGAAACATTTGTGATATTAGTTGACCATTAAATGAGATTGAAAAATATATTTCTTTTATTGTTTCTTAAAATGTCATTGTGATCCAACGCTACTAACTTGCACCAGACCAGTTTCAGCTTCCCTGCCACCACAGTCATTGCACCCCCCATCATATGACATTTCTGAACAAAATCCTTTGATTTGTCCAGCTTCTGTAAATTAGTTTGAAGATGACCAAATAAATGAATAGGCATTATTGACTACATATTTGAATTAGTTTAAGTGAAGAATGGATGGATACTATTTATCACATCATTAACTACTGCCCTGGATAAATACTGTCGATCAGCATCATTAACTACATGTATCCATGATGCTGAGGTTCTCATGAATTCCAGCCTTTTGGGAAATAGCCTGGTTGTCTGTGACCAAGTCAGGTCTTACCATTGCAGTTATTTCATTTTGTTTTGTATGTTCTGATTCAAACTTGCAACTTGAGAATTCTCTAAATTTTTGAAAATCGATCATTCAAGGCAACGAGGAGCTGATATGCCTGGAAGCCTCAGTTTATCTCAAGCACTAGCTCTTTATTTTGTTTGAAATCAAATGCATGTTAGCCTAACAGTGAAATATTTAGGGTTCATTTTAACTGCTCGTGTCTTTTAAACGATCTGCATGTTTTCAGAAACTTGCTATATCTTTAGCTCATGTAACGGTAAATTTCAGGTAAGCCAAGGGAATGATCCTCTTGGAAGATGTGACACTAGCACCACTAAAAATAAAGAGATTTTAGCACGTGTGTCGAGGTCATATTTGAAGATTCCTCAAGTGGATGGGCCAATTCCTGATCCTTATGATGATGTGCTCTCTACTCCCAATGTATGTATTACTGCTTTTGTAATTTTCTTGAAATACAAAGATGCAATCAAGTATGCAATATGTATTCAATGTGGTTTCCTTGCTCTAGAATCATGTATGCACTGGCAAAGTGCTGCGCTGCATCCATCCTTGTCCCAACAGTGTTTTTCTTTTTATCTAATTTCCAGTGTTTCCTGCTTCATAAAGGGCAGCCTGTGTTGGCCCAGTCAGTATAGGATCATATATTTCTTGATTCTTTATCTTGTAACTAGAAATACAATGTTTTATCCAGCAAAAGAAAAAAAAAAAGGGATAGAAAAACCCTCTCATTCACTCATGCACTGGCAAAGTGATGCACAATCTGTCTCATCATCACCCGCCTTGTTTTGGAGGACTTATTAATCTGGAGTAGCATCAGGTAGCTGTGATCTGAAGATGGTTTTCACATGTTTTGTGCATGCCCACATGTATAAGCATGCCTCTAGATACCTACAAATATACTGTCTGTGAAGAAACCCTGTCTTGAGATGAAAAGTTAGCAATACCATAAGCGACAATGTGCATAAGTTCACAGTAATTTTACAAAATTTGGATTTTTTTGACAGCAGTTTAGATTATGTATCATGTTTCTTGGAAATATGGACATACTAAGGTGTACAGTTGGCTCAGAATGTGTAACTGAAGCACTTGTTATTTTATTTTCTGATACATGCTGCTGCTTCCACGTTCGTGCTTTGTATGGCTAATCTGAAAGGTAGCTGGTTGCTCTTTATAGATGGAGTTAGAACACAAAACTCATTTTTTCCTGATTCATACCCTGAATGTGGTTTGCTTGAAAGCTAGTAGGATACTATTAAAAGTTGATGAGGCTTGAACCAAAATCCCTTCCATGTTTTCATCTATGCCATGGGGCTAGGATGTGGAATGAGTTGATTTTTTCTGGATATGGCTCGATTGTAAGGTAGCTGGTACATGCAAAGTATTGAAGAATGATTGTAGCTCCCACCATCTGGTTCATTTGGATCAAATACCATATATAATTGCTCTTCGAACATGTAATTGGAAATGGTGGTTAAAGCAGCCAGCACTATTTATGTCCTTGGTTTGCATGTAAGGGTGATGTTCAGGTCTTGAGAGCAGCCTTTTTAGTTAATGTACTGTAGGATGAGATTGTCTCTGAAATATTATCAGGAGTCCTATGTTGCTGAGACTATAACTTCATTATTTATAACAATGAACTTTTGAAAATTGAGTATGGGACATTGTTTTCTCCAGAGATTACCATTTTCTTTCTAATTTTTCTGTCTTTGATTTTTCTGTTGAAGATATACAATTATCAAGGAGCTGCCAATGAAGATTACAACATAGCAAACACACCAGCTCCCAATGGTTAGTTTATGTAATATGTGTCCTTTTCTAATTTGATAAATTTGCTGAGTATGTTTGTGACAATCAAAGGTATTTGTTTTTTGTTTCTCCTTTCCACTTCTCAGATATACTGGCAAGTACCCCAGCTGTTGTCAGTCAAAATGATGTTGCTGATGATGATGATGATGATGAGCCGCTGAATGAAGATGATGATGATGATGAGGATCTGGATGATGTGGACCAAGGAGAGGAGCTGAATACGCCGCAACATTTGGTTTTAGCTCAATTTGACAAGGTAAAGATGCACTCTTCTTTTCACCCTGTTCTTTTTTTGTTTGATTGGTAGTGTTCATCATAACAGGTTGGTTTAGTTGGTTGAATATACCAGTGATGCTAGTCTTCTGATAATAACATTTTTCTTGCATGGATAGGTGACCCGTACCAAGAGCAGGTGGAAATGCATACTCAAGGATGGTATTATGCATATAAACAACAAGGACATTCTCTTTAATAAGGTCTGTCTTCCATCAAATAATTGATGTTACAATTTGGTTCTGAATTGTACTGAAATTCCAAAATATTTGTTGGAATGCTGGCTCTCTTTTGCAGGCAACAGGAGAATTTGACTTTTGATTTTGTTAGGGGAATGTCTGCTTGGCAGCTAGTATCATTTGCTTTTAGTGGACGTATCCTGAGTTACCACTGGTTGTGTGGTAAGGTTTCTCAAAAATGTCCACTAGTGAGAGCTCAAGGGAAGTGAGCGAGATGCTTTTTTTTTTTTGAATTGAAACCCTTTTGAATGGGTTGGATGGTTGGCCTATTGTACATAAAGGAAGAGCTTTTCAGCTTTTATAATGTATGACTGCAGGAGGTTTTTCTTGAGATTCCAATGTAATTTCATTTATGTCATACACTTGGACAAACTGCTTCATCCCCTTTTCTTTTGTTTATTCACACCTTTTATGTTCAGTTTGGCTGACAATGATCATGCTCTGTGCCACTGGTGCCTTCTCCTGTACATGCTTCAGTATTTTGCTTTCCTCATCAAGTCTGTATTGCACACGTGGAAAAATATTGCCAAGCAAACGGTACTAGCAGATAATTGTATAGCCAGCCGAAATCTGACGTTGGCCGCATGCCAAACCGTTTGAATTCTGGTGCCAAGATTATGCCTATAGGGGTTGTAGATTTCCATTTCTCTTGTGGATTTGGTGGTGGGTGTGCGTCAATTCTTAACAAACCCTGTTTCATGGAGCTGATTTATCATTCCTCTTGTATAGTAGGAGTTAGCATTTCGAAAAGATTGTCATGATAGCAACATTGTTCGAAAGTAAGAAAAACTCTTTAATTTATGTTTATTTACATCTTTCTGGCGAAACCGTTCCAAGAGAGTTCCTATTGAGATCAACAAACGAAACAATTATACATCGTAGGGATTTCCATCCTAGAAAATGCTGTATTGAGTTGTGAGCTGTGTTGGAGAGAAATCCTCGGAGGTTGAAACAACAAAACAGAACCTGCAACGAGTTGAAATCATGCACAATAACTCAACATACAATTGAAAATCATGACTGCGCGTGATCAACGAGAAGACATTTAGATTGGAAGAAAGTAAACAAGGATGACGGCTCAATGTATCCACTGGCTACTGCTGGATGTTGCCAAACTCTTGCCTCTGAATATGCATCGTGAACATCATCTTCCCTCCCTTTGTCATTATCCCCACATATCACAGGAAATGTAAATTCTTCTGCCTCCGATGGCAACGGCGGAGGAGATACAGAGAGTGGTGATAGAAGAGGGATTGGAGTAGGAGGAGGAGAGGCCTGACTAACAGGCAGAAGAGGGGTGGAGAGCTGATCGAGATCCAGAGCTCGTGGGGCTTGCTTCTGTAGCCTTGTGGGTGGCTTCCCTACTTTGTCATTGGTTTTGGGTATTGGTTGTGCTTGTCTTTGAAATATGTTGCCATCATATTGCTCCATTCTTGAATACGATGAAGCTGCTATCTGAAAAAAAAAAAAAAACTTGCAAGAAATATTGTCCTCTACCTGATGCACAACTACAATAATATTGCATGAGATTCTGTAATCTCTGTCCCCCCCGCTCTCTCTCTGCCAAGAGCCAATTTTCATGGAGAAAAGAGGATTAAAAGGGGTGGTCGATGAAGGGAATTCCTCTTCCATAAGTAAAATGCATTTTGTTTGATTTATCCTTGTTTAAAGGAGAAAAGGGCGGTGAAGCCACAATTTGTTGCCAGTTCAGTTGGCATCGCACCTAATCTTATGCCTCTGTTACGGACATGACAAACGTAGGTGAGCCACAAATGCCTTTCCCTTAATAGAAGAATGTAGTAGCAGTGCAAAACCCTATCTCACTGCCATCTAAACCAGCCGTTGGCAAATTCAACAGCATTGAAGCATCTAGAAGCTTCGATGTCGAAGGAAGAGGACTTGGCCCTGCTACCTGTGGTTTCGACAATGGCAACCCAAATGACCTGAAACAAAAATAAAGGTAAAACCTTGGATCATGAAGTGAAAAGCCCACGACTCAAAATCTCTTCTTTTGTTTGGAACTTAAAGACCCCCTGCCTTTGCTTTTCTTTTCCTCTTCGGCTTTGCAACTCGTGGTTCGATTTGAGGTTTTGGTTCTTGAGAATGCGTCGCGAAAGAGAAAGAGGAAGTTGGAAGAAGTATCTATAAATTTAATCTTTAAAAGATAAATTATCAATAAATCTTCTTGTGCTAATTCTTAAAATCAGTAAATTTATTTTTATAGCTTATCTTCCAAGAAAGTTCAAATTTAATAGTGCTTTATATATTTAAAAACTACCTTTAATTGTTTTGTCTTTCAAAAAATATTTCATAATATCTTTTTTGAATGTATGTTATTTCTCATTTATAAAACAATTTATAATTATAATCTATTCTTTTTTTATACCACCATTATTATAAATTATTCAAATGAAATTATGATTGTAAAAATAAAAAAATATAAATTTTCAGATTTGTAATTTTATTTTTATAAATAAAAAACTTAAATATCTTTAAGCATAATGATGTACTTCAAAAAATTTCAAAGAATTATGATAATCGACAAGAATAAAATTTTATGATAATAAATATTTAATTTAAATTTTTTTAAAAAAAATTTGGAGAAAAATATAAATATATATATAAATAAAAAAACATAATGAAACTTGTCTTTTCAAAGCAAAAAAATAATAGAAAAACAACATAACCAAAAGCATAGACATAATTAATAAAGTAGGGTATCGAGCACACTCGATAAGGTTGTGTCTCCACTAAAAAAGTGTTTAAGAATGATAACGGTTATTATTTAAAATATTTTTTGTTTAAAATATATTAAAATAATATTTTTTTAATTTTTTAAAAATAATTTTTAATACTACATATCAAAATATAAAAAATTAATTTTAACTAAAGATTTTTTTAAAAAAAAAACTACATTTTCAAACACTATCTAAATATTCAATATTCACGACCAAAGAGTAGGGCATAGCTGATTTCAATTTTATCATGGTCAAGTTCTTATTTTCCTCATCAAGCACACACCATTGATCGAGATGGCATGTATTGGACTCCATATGCTGCTATTAGCATCTCTTCATCACCTTTTCCAGATAAATCCATGGAAATTTTGGCTGTTCATCGTAAAGAGTCCCTAATGTCTCTCGAAATGTCCTGGCATTGCTCTTCTTATTCTTGGATTAGGCCAAAGAGATACACATGCATTTAACCTGGTCGGACGGGGGTTTTTGATATCGTTTGAGAATACGGTGGAAATCGTGTTTTTAAAAATTTTAATTTTTTATATTAAAATTTAATATGTTTTGTATGTGTTGAATCGTTTTGATGTATTAATATTAAAAATAATTTTTAAAAAATAAAAAAATATCATTAATATATATTTTAATATAAAAAACTATTTAAGGCGAATTCATCTTTAAAAAGACCGTCATGGAACGTTTTAGCTAATTTGAGGTTGGCATTAATGTTACCATCTGTAGGGCCAGCCAACTTGTCCTATTATGATCTTCAAATCGCCAGCACTGTTACCATCTATAGGCCAAGAGCTTTAATTTGACAAAGAAACTTCACAGTATGAATCGTAACATCCTTTACGTTGTTGGTGGTGAATATGGGTTTGATTTCGTGGTTTTTGGATATTAAAAATAATATATGATTTTTGGATTTTTAATATAGAAAATCAAATTGATCTAAAAGTAATTAGTTGGAATTAAGTTTGGTTTGATTTTGATTTTTTTTTAAAATTTTAATTTTGTTATTTTTATAAGTAAAAATCCAATTGAATAAAAAATGATTACCAATAGTAGTAGTTATTGTTTTCTAAAATATTTTTTCTTCAAAATATATCAAAATAATATATTTAAAAAAAAATTATTTTACAATTAATGTATCAAAATAATATAAAAATATAAAGAAATTATTTTAAAAAAATTAATTTTTTTTAAAAACTTTACCATATCTTTCATAACTAGTTACATGACCCGCGCGATGCCGCGGGTCAATGATTTTTGCATAAAAAATATCAAAAAAAGTTAAGATTTAAAAGTATTAGGTCTTTTTGCAAAACTATACCTAAGAGTATTGGATATGGCTGCAACGCCTGACCCAAGAGTAATATTTATAATATTAATAATAATATTAAACTTGCATGATCCAAGTTTAAGTGGGTATGACTACAATACCAGACCCAATAGTCTTGGATGTGGGTCTGACTGCAAGATCGTGTCATAAAAGTACGATAATTAAATAGATTAATTAAAAAGAAAAAAAAAGGAAGAAAAAAATTAATGAAGAAAAAGAAAAAAATCTGAATTAACTGGGTTAACCCTTCAAACCAGGTTAACCCGTCAAACCTTGGATTCATGTCGTGAAAGTTTGATAACTAAATAGAAAAAAAAAAATTGACGGGTTAACACAAAATTAACTGGCTAACCCACAAACCCGGATCCGTGTCATGAAAATTTAATAACTAAATAGAAAAAAATTGAACATTAACAAACTAAATTAAACGAAAAAAATTAATTAAAAAGGAAAAAAACAAACAAAAAGGCATCAGCCTTTTCACTGTGGACTCCAGTGTGCAGTCCACATCTAAAGGCATCAAAATAGCAAAAAAACAAAAAGAAAAAAAAACTAAAGGCATTAGTCGATAACTAAATAGAAAAAAATTTAATATTGATGAACTAAATTAAATAAAAAAAATATTAAACAAAAAGAAACAATAAAAGAAAAAAAACTTATAAGAAGAAAAAAACTAATGAAGAAAAAGAAAAAAAAAATCTAAATTAACTCGGTTAACCCATCAAACATGAAATCCGTATCATGAAAGTCTGATAACTAAATAGAAAAAAAATTTAATATCAACAAACTAAATAAAAAAACTAATTAAAAAGAAATAAAAGAAGGCATCAGTCTTTTTACCGTGGACTGCACCGTGCCTATGCAGTCCACGTGAAAGACATAAAAAAAGCAAAAAAAAAAAACTAAAGACTTTAGCCTTTTCACTATGGACTGCATACAATATTAAAAGATGAAATCGGAAGAACAAAACTAATGAGGAAAAAGAAAAAAAATCTGAATCAACCTGGTTAACCCGTCAAATCAAAGTTAACCCGTCAAACCTGAATTCGTGTCATGAAAGTGTGATAACTAAATAGAAAAATGATTTGTTATTAATGAAATAAATTTTAAAAAAGATTAATTAAAAAGGAAAAAGGAAAGAGAAAAAAAACCTACAGGAAGAAAAAAACTAATGAAGAAAAAGAAAAAAATCGAATAAACTGGGTTAACCCATCAAACCCGGGATCCATGTCATGAAAGTCTCGATAATTAAATAGAAAAAATTTAATATTAAGAAACTAAATTAAAAAAATAATTAAAAAAAAGACAAAAAAAAAACTAAAGGCATCGGCTTTTTTCACCGTGAACCGTATTATGCAATCCACGGTAAAAGGATTAAAAAGGAAAAGAGAAAAAAAAAACACAAAAGGCACACGCCACGGGTTAAATTTTTTTTCTTACATAAAAAATATCAAAAAAGGCTAAGATCTAAGAGTGTTGGGTCTTTCTGCAAAGATATGCCCAAGAACATTTGGTTTAGCTGCAACGCTTGACCCAAGATTAATATTTATAATATTAATAATAATATTAAACTTACATGACTCAAGTTTAAGTGAGTCTGGCTACAACACCGGACCCAAGAGTCTTGAATGTGAGTCTGGCTGCAAGGTCGTGTCATAAAAGTGTGATAATTAAATATATTAATTAAAAAAACAAAGAAAAAAAAACCAACAGGAAGAAAAAAACCAACGAAGAAAAAGAAAAAAATCTGAATTAACTGGGTTAACCCGTCAAACCTGGAATTCGCATCATGAAAGTTTGATAACTAAATAGAAAAAAAAATTGACGGGTTAACCCGTCAAGCCCGGGATACGTGTCGTGAAAGTCTGATAATTAAATAGAAAGAAATTTAACATTAAAAAACTAATCTAAACGAAAAAAATATTAATTAAAAAGAAAAAAAGCAAAAAAAAAAATTCCTGGTTAACTCGTCAAACTTTAAAAAAAGCAAAAAAAATATTCCAGGTTAACTTATCAAACCAGGTTAACCCGTCAAACCCGGGATCCGTGTCATGAAAGTCTGATAACTAAAAAAAAATTAATATTAACAAACTAAATTAAACAAAAAAAATTCATTAAAAGAAAAAAAATTAAAAACGAAAAAAAAACAGTTTAGCGTTTTACTATGGATTGCATAGTGAAACACTGAACAATTTTAGTATATATTATTAATTAAAAAGAAAAGAAAAAAAATTCAGTTTAACTCGTCAAATCAGGTTAACCCGTCAAACTCGTGATCCGTGTTATGAAAATATGATAATAAAATAAAAAAAATTAACATTAACAAACTAAATTAAATAAAACAAATTCATTAAAAGAAAAAAAAAAAAAAGACTATTCAGTATTTCACTGTAGATTTGTACAGTAAAACACTGAGCAGTTTTAATTTATTGTTAATAGAAACCTCACCACTACACAGAACATCCTTCCCTGATTCATTTCTTTTCCTATTGCGGATTATCTTAGTGAGCTGATTTGGTCAGTCACAGCCGCCACAACAGTTGATCCATGGCTGCAGTCCTTGCCTTTGACACCTCTGTGACCAGCAAGATATTACCAGGAGGAAAGGGAGTGGTTGGTTCTCTCTTCCAAGCTCTCACGGGCACCATGAGTTCATATGAACACATCAGTACCGGTAATTTTCACTTTGATGGCTATCCTGCATCTGTATAAACTTCCTTTTGTTTTTTGTTTTTGTTTTTTGTGGTATTTTTCGGGGAGGCTAATGTCTGTTAAATCTTTCCAGTATGAGTTTGTTTTTCCTAAGATGGAATCAAGTCACTTCATGTTTACCTTGCTCTGTGTAAGTTCTTTGAGGGACCCAAATTAGAATTAAAGTTGATCATTACAACTAATCTCCAGTGCTTAATAAATTAGAGTCTGTTTAATCACTTAGGGTAGTTGGATGCAGGAAACAGCAAGTGAACGTACCCTGTCCTAAGAGGTTGCGCTGCCTCATCTGCAACAAGCTGTGACCCAATAACCAGGAGAAATGATGGAAGCTTTTTTATCAGACATCTCTAGCCTTTTCATTAGGTAATTGGCTATCTACACTCTTTCTGAAAGCAGGGTTATTAATATTGCTGCCTTCTTATTGCAAATTTTGTTGCAATGTTTCTTTTACTTTTTCTTGGCTGGTGTTTTAATCCCTTTTCAACCTACAAAGCTGCTGTCTATATCTTCTTTCTTCCTTGAACGTGGTTTTTGCAATCTTGACTGTTTGTAGAAAGATTAAAACAGTTATATGCGTGTATAACATCAGCATCAAAATACATTATCACCAATTTTTTTTATTCCACTACTAGTCTGTGAATAAACCACCCGGCCAGCAGCCATATCACACTGAACTGCACTCTAGTTAGGATAATCGATGATACTAGGTGTTGGATTTTCTGTATTTTAGAAAGTTGGACTGAAGCCTATGCTTTCTGCAGATCACTATATCAGAAGTCAGAATAGTTCAATATGTAATTAACCTTGCATGTAAAAACGAGGTAGGCATAAGTGATTAATCATTTGAGTCCATAACAGAAGTAAGTGGAGAGTTTTATCAAAAAAGGAACAAGGACTAAATGAATGGAGAAGGAAGATCTGTGAAACTGATTCTAACTAGTTTGGGAATGAGGCATAGTTGAGTTGAATTGTGGGGTGGGGTTAGAGCACTGAGGAGAATGGAAGAAGCTACACGGCCATCATTGACCAGCATTGTTTCATCAAACATTGTACTATTTCAACCATGTGTTTTGCTTAAATCATAAATTATACCAGGTAGCTTAACCCCTCTTGGAGCAGTCTTTGTGGTGCTTTGAGGATTACTATGGTATGCACAAACCTTCTAAGCATTCCAATCTACCTTCCTCTTCACCACTAATACCAGGCTTGCCACATGCCAGCTGTTAGTCTTGAGGTTAAAGAATTTTTACCTCATTAAGCCATGGTTCAACGACCACAGCTGAGGATTGAGTCAGTACTAGAGAAGGAATGATCAGAGTAATCATTAGATCTATGGAAAGACAAGTTGAAATCCCCAGGCTCTTCATGACTAACTGGCATCAAACCTATGCTAGCACCATCAAGCGGCATCTCTGGCAAGGTAGCATTCCCATCCAAATATTGCGCAATTTGCCTCATACTTGGCCTAGCTTGTGGTGTAGAGAAACAACAAAGCAGACCTAGCTTCAAAATCAATTCCATTTCCCCCACCACGTAATTACCTTCCAATTTTGGATCAACTGTTCGAAGAATGTCTCCTATTTTCCAGGAATCAAGAACCCAGTCAACCAAAATCATCTTTTCTGCTGATTGTTCTGGCTCTACAGGTTTCCTTCCACAAGCCATTTCAAGCATAAAAGTGCCAAAAGCAAAAACATCACTGCTGGTAGTGGTCCTTCCTGTTCTAGTAACCTCTGGCGCAATATATCCAACTGTTCCAACCACACAGGTTGTTTGAGGATTAGCCCCACGATCATAGAATTTAGCAAGCCCAAAATCTCCTAGTCGACCATTGAAATCATCATCTAACAGTATATTGCTAGCTTTCACATCTCTATGCAGAACAACCTGTTCCCACTCTTCATGGAGGTAAAGAAGGGCAGACGCAACTCCTCTGAGGACCTGATATCGCTGAACCCAATTAAGGCTGGGTGTGTCATTGCGAAATAGGAGTTTATCAAGGCTTCCATTGGGCATGTAATCATAGACCAAGAGGAGCTCTCCCTTTCTCCGGCAATAGCCTAGGAGCTGGACCAAGTTCCTGTGCCTCAGCCGTCCCATGCTAGCAATCTCAGCAACAAACTGCTTAGTTCCTTGTTTGGAATCATGGGATACTTTCTTGATCGCGACTTGCATATTGGAAGAAGGCAATACTCCTCTGTAAACCTTTCCAAAACCTCCACTTCCCAGCAACTTCCTGTCCGTGAAACCTGTAGTTGCTTTGTATAAATCCTTGTAGGAGAATCTTTGAGGACCATATTCCTGTTCCCAATCTTCGCGCAGTTCTTCATATTTCTTCCTCCTTATTATATAAGCAGCACCAGAGATTGCTACCAGCAAAATGATTGCTGTTATTGTTGGGACCAGAATTCTTAAATATGGCTTCTTTCTTGATTTTCTTTGAGGGGGAGTGAAGGCAACTTTGACACGTCAAGACTTTGAGCTTGTCCGCCTCTGTTGAAGCTCCACCCCAGAATATAGTGGCTGCTAGCCACTGCTCCAGTAGATGCAGAAAAACCAACGTACATAGAATCCAACATAACAGAAGAAAGATCGAGAGATGTTGACAAGAGAGGCAAGGTTGGTTTTTTTCTTGTGACAGGAGCAACTGTAACATTGAGTAGCTTCTCTACTTCATCATAATCTATCCACACGTGCATCACATGACCACTTATGAGAGTCAAGCTCTTATTCTCGTTTTCCTCATCTGAAAAGTAGGTCACCGGAGCAGATTCAATGGATATCAAGCTGTTTACATCAATTCCAACGTGGCTCTCATTGATGTCTTTAAGATCCGGGCTTGGAACTGCATCCAGCTCAACTGCCAATAGATGGTTTGAAGGTAGGCCATCGCTTTTAGAATTGAGGATTCCAAAGTACTGAGCTGCCACAGCCCCTGTGAAGTCCACAGATGGAGAGATTGTGAAGGCCATGCCTTGGCCACCTAATGTATGCTGCTCAGGGACCATGGCAAACGCAAACTGGGTAGAGAATGAGAGAGACCGAGAATTGTTGAATAAAGATGTGTTGAACTGAAAAGGGAATGGCAAGAAAGCGCGGCCAATTTGCGGTTTTGAAGTGTTTGTCAGCTCTAAGAGACCATTTGGATGGATTTTTGCAATCCCGCTGAGGAGCAGGTTGGCTCCAGTGAAGCCATGATAGATGAAGTGGTTTTCCTCTTGAGCTAAGGCCAAGAGCTTGAAGGAAACAAACAGGCCGACTAGAAAGTGCAATGATTTGAACGATGCAATCATCATAAGAACGTGCAGAAGATTGTTTTTGCTTCTTCAGTTACACATTGGTAAAAGAACAAACTTTTTTCGCTTCGAGTTTCTCCTTATTTGTTGTTACTGTTTCAAATCCTCTGTCTAAAGGCTGAATTATAAACAAGTCTCATCACATTGCTCTGACTAGGGCGCATACGAACCTTCTCCATAGCTTTTTCTTGGAAAAAAAATAGGGAAAGCTACTTTTCAAAGTGGATACAAGGTCAAAGAAAATAAAATTCGTTCTAAAATCTTCTATGGCAAGAAATAAATTCTGTTACTAATTGGACTTCCAAATTAATTATCATTTTACTGAATATTGCAGATTGAAAATCTTCGTTGCTCGGACATGTGGTGCGCAAGTGTCCGGATTCAGACCTGGTTTTCCAGAATTCTCTAGTTTGTTCACAGATTTGAAGTGTTGAAGGAACTATACTTAATTTAGGGTAAAAAGAAGATTGAAGTGACAAAGAGCACTGGGTGGCATTTCTTTAATTTATCTAAACTAAAATAAAAGATGCTAAGACAAAACAATTGTTTCTAAAAAGTTGAAAAAATATAAGACTTGAGTCTTTTTTTTTTCTGGAATTAATAAGCTAAGCTAATTTAAATAATACAAATAAAAAATACAATAATAATAGCTAAATTGGAAAACAAATTGACAAAAAACAAATGCAACAATAATATGATTAAAAAAAAAACATCGATTGTAAATAAAACAAATTTTTTTGGCAATAGTTAATTATAAAAAAAAACTGCCAATATAATACCTGAGAGCTAATGAAGGAAAAGCCGGTTGGAGATTCATTATCACTTCACCGTGGACACCGCCTTACCACTAGAAAGAAAACCAACCAAAATATCATGAAGTGAGTATCTCATGCTTATATTCAATCAACTAATTTAATTTAATTTAATTTAAGAAAAAAATAAAATTTCCCAAAATAAAGTTAAATTTAACAAAGAGCGACAAATAAAAAGACTCAAGACAACCCATGTCATTTTTAAAACTCATGAAAGTTTCTACAAAAATAAAATAAATATCTAATTAAATAAATATTAAATGATGAAACTAAAGAAACACAAGTTTAAAAAAAGAGGAGAAAATGAGGATAAAATTTGATAGGAAAAAAATGAAGGAGGATGAAATCCTAAAAAAAAGTTAAATTCTAAAAACCATCTAAAATAAATAAATATCAATTAAAAAAATAAGGATCAAATTTAATAGATGAAAAAATTGAGAGAGGATGAAGTTGAAAAGAATTCTAATTTTATAAATTATTTCAAATAAAACAAATAGTAATAAAAAAAAAGAGACTAAACTCAAAGAAAAAACAAATTGAAGGGCTAATTTTAAAATCTAGAGGGTCAGGTGTAGAAATCGAGAAAGAAAAAGAAAAAAAAAAGCATTAGCACCAAACCTTAAATCCATTGATCATAAGTGTAACCTAGACATAAAAGGACTATCAAGATAATTCCAACACCGCCTTAAAAGACACTATTTGCCTCCTAACATCATCTTATTAGCCACAAATAACACAAGAAAAACTCATGTGCCAGTTTGTTTTTACAACAAACTTTATTATAAAATATATATATATATATTAGTTTGAAAAGATGGAAAAGCCCAGTATGCAAGTTAATTATTTTTTACATCAGCTTTTTACTACAGTTAAGAAAGTGTAAGGACAAATAAGCCCTTGAAAATCAGTATAATAACTCCTTTTCTTTTAAAGGCTTTTTTGTCATTTTAAAGCGAAAAAAATAACATGTGAAGATCTTTTTGCTCTTGATGAATCTGATAAGATAAATGGATCCCAGACTAAATTGATCTCAATATTTCAGTACAAGGGCAAATCTGCAAATGCACCATTCCAATGAATAACCTTGGTCAAGTATGTGTCGAGATTTATTTATTTATTTATTTTTAATTTAATTTAATTTAAAGGGTGAGCATAACATGAAAATTCCATTTCAACGAGGTTATTTCTAGGTGGCTAATTGAAAATGACAATTCTGTCTTTAATGCAAATGTATTATTTATTTTTGTATTTTAAAAATATTTTTAAACAAATTTAATTTTTTTAGTTTAAATTAATATTTTTTGATATTTTTAAATTATTTTGATGTGCTGATATTAAAAATAAAATTTTAAAAATAAAAAAAATATTATTTTAATATATTTTCAAATAAAAAATATTTTAAAAAATAATTACAACCCAACTCTCAAATACCTATTCAATTTATCAACAATCCTAATCTTTGAAGGATGGTCAAAGTGGGCTCTCTGATTGAGTCTTAATGCTTAACTAAATTTTTAGTCTACTTTGGGTTTTGATCAAGAAAGGAGAGGGTAAAGATGATAATAAACAAGTAAAAAAAAAATTTTAATTTTTTTTATTTAAAATTAATTTTTTTTGATATTTTTATATTATTATTATTATGTGTTGATATTAAAAATAATTTTTAAAAAATAAAAAAATATTATTTTTATATATTTTTAAATAAAAAATACTTTAAAATATAACTATTATCATATTTTTAAATGATTATCCGACACGAAATGGCTAAGAAAGAAGCTCGATGAGCAAGTAACACCTAATGCGTTGGTGTGGCTCTCGTCCCGTCTCCTAATGGTAAGATGCATACATAGCACACGAATTATTCTTATCATACGCTTATCCTTAAATCCGCTCCACTTATGCCTCTGGCCATTTAGCTCTCGTTCTTTTTTTTTTTTTTTTTTTTTTGATTAAGTAGGATTTGAGTTCTATAATTTTATTAATTTTAAGAAACAATGACAAGATTTATGGGGATCATTTGAATTAACCAATCATTTAACAAAAATATTCCCCAAATTAATTAATTATTTTAGCATAAAAAATAATATGTTTAAAATAAATTATAGATGAATAAACAATTAATCTTAAAAAATTTAACATTAATTCCAAATTAAAAGATTAAATGATTTTATAATTTATATAGTGAGAAGTTGAAGGTTTAAATTTACTTATAAAGCATAAAAGTTTTTAAATGAGAGAGACTTTAGACAATGTAGATTTTGAGTTTAAATCAAATGCTCGACTAAGGCTTGAGTTAATTATCATTTTTAATTGAGTGTTTCAAAATTATTTTTAGGCCTTGATTTATAGTGTAATATTTTAAGATAATGAATATTGAGACTGTTTACAATAAAGACAAGAAATTTAACATTTATAATAAATGATTGAATCATTAATTTACAGCAACATAACCTGCTTTCTTCGTTCGTATATAATTCTTTAGGAAGTAGGTACGTAGATCTATTTTGTTTATATAATTCTATTACTAATTGGACTTCCAAAATACTTATCATTTTACTGAATATTGCATATGGAATCAATAGTTTTAAGAGCATGTTTGGGAATGTGGTGCTGATATTAAAAATAATTTTTTTTTTAATAATTTTTTTTTATTTTAATATATTTATAAATAAAAAGCATTTTAAATCGTCACCGCTATCACAATCTCAAACAGTCCTAAACCTCTGTTGCTCGGATATGCGGTGCGCAAGTGTCCGGATTCAGACCTGGTTTTCAGAATTCCCTAGTTTGTTCACAGATTTGAAGTGTTGAAGGAACTGTAATTAATTTAGGGTAAAAAGAAGATTGAAGTCACAAAGAGCACTGGCTGGCATTTCTTTAATTTATCTAAACCAAAATAAAAGGATGTTCAAGCCTGATTCGTATGAGCAGATGGAAATGGGGTCATAGATTGCAAACTAGATGGGTGGCTTTCGCTGTCTGAGGATTTTTTTTTTAACGTTAAAAAAGATGTTAAGATAACACAATTGTTTCTGGAAAGTAAATTTTGTTTTTCACTAGAATGAATAAGCTAAGTTAATTTAAATAACACAAATAAAAATTACAACGATAATAGCTAAATTGAAAAACAAATTAATAAAAAAAAAAGAATGTTCAAGGGGCGCCAATGTTTTTAAAGAAGCAAAATAAATTTAAATTCAATAAACTCAGTTAATTTAATAATATTATAAAAAAATAAATCAATGGTAAGAAAATAAAATTGAATTCAAGCCTTTTTCTTATGAGCAAATGGAAATGGGGTCATAGATTGCAAACTAGTTGGGTGGCTTGGGCTGGCTGATTTTTTTTTTTTAACGTTAAAAAAAGATGCTAAGACAACACAATTGTTTCTAAAAAGTTGAAAAAATATAAGACTTGAGTCTTTTTTTTTTCTGGAGTTAATAAGCTAAGCTAATTTAAATAATACAAATAAAAAATACAACAATAATAGCTAAATTGCAAAACAAATTGACAAAAAACAAATGCAACAATAATATGATTAAAAAAATGCATCGATTGTAAATAAAACAAATTTTTTTGGCAATAGTTAACTATAAAAAAATAGCTGCCAATATAATACCTGAGAGCTAATGAAGGAAAAACTCGTTGGAGATTCATCATCACTTCACCGTGGACACCGCCTTATCACTAGAAAGAAAATCAAGCAAAATATCATGAAGTGAGTATCTCAGGTTTATATTTAATTAATTAATTTAATTTAATTTAATAAAAAAATAAAATTTCCCAAAAAAAGAGCTAAATTTAACAAAAAGCGACAAATAAAAAGACTCAAGACAACGCATGTCATTTTCAAAACCAATAAAAGTTTCTATAGAAATAAAATAACAAAAATAATGGAGCCAATCTCTGATTAAATAAATATCGAAAGATGAAACTAAAGAAACAAAAGCTTCAAAAAAAAGATGAGAAAATAAGGATAAAATTTGATAAAAAAAATTGAAGGAGGATGAAATCGTAAAAAAAAAAGTTCAATTCTAAAAACCATTTAAAATAAATAAATAGCAATCAAAAGAATGCGAATCAAATTTAATAGATGAAAAAATTGAGGGAGGGTGAAATTAAATTTTTTTTCTAATTTTATAAATTATTTCAAATAAAACAAATAATAATAAAAAAAAGACCAAACTCAAAGAAAAAACTAATTGATTGGCTGGTTTTAAAATTCAATGGGCTAGGTGTGGAAATCGAGGAAGAGCAAGAAAAAAAAATTATTAACGCCAAACCTTAGTTCAGTTGGCCACAAGCGTAGAGGAGCTATTAAAACGATTTCAACACCACCTTAAAAGCCATTATTTGCCTCCAAACATCATCGTAATAGCCACATAAATAATACAAGAAAAGCTGATGTGTCATTTTTTTTTAATATTTATACAAGTGCAGGCAAAAATAATATTTATAACCCCAAAAACTAGTTTGAAAGATGCAAAAGCCAATGCAAGTTAATTGTTTTTGCTTGCAAGTGTATATCAGTCTTTTACTACACTTAAGAGAGTGGAAGGACAAATAAGCTCTTTTTACTAACTCCTTTTCTTTTAAAGGCTTATTTGTCATTTTAAAGTGAAAAAAATAACATGTGAAGATCTTTTTGCTCTTGATGAATTTGATAACATAAATGGATCCCAGACTAAATTGCCCTCAATATTTCAGTGCAAGGGCAAATTTCACCATTCCAGTGAATGAACTTGGTCAAGCATGTGTCGAGATTTATTTATTTATTTTTAATTTAATTTAATTTAAAGGGTGAACATAACACGAAAATTCCTAGGTGGCCATCTTTGACTTTTTACAAAAGAACGATCCCATTTTAGAAAAAAGCATTGCGCCTTGTTAAATATTGATAGCTAACTGAAAATGACAATTCTGTGTTTAATTTTAAGAGTTGTTTATTTTTATATTTTAAAAGTATTTTTAAAAAAATTAATTTTTATTTATTTATTTTTACTTCAAATTAATTTTTTTTTATGTTTTCAGATAATTTTAATATATTAATGTCAAAAATAATTTTTTAAAAATAAAAAAATATTATTTTAATATATTTTTAAATAAAAAATATTTTAATAAATAATTACAACCACCCTCCAAACACCTCCTAAGTATATCAACACCTCTAATCTTGGAAGGATGGTCAAAGTGTACTTTTAAATATTCTTTAAAAACATAATAATGAATAAATATAATAAATAGTAGCCGATACGTAATGGCTAAGAAAGAAGCTTGAGGTGGAGAAAGGAACACCTGATGTGTTGGCGTGGCTCTCGTCCCGTCTCCTAATGGTAAGATGCATACATACCACACAGATTATTCTTATCATTCGACTTATCCTTAAATCATTTAGCTCTCGTCTTTTTTTTTTCTTTCTTCTTTTTTGATTAAGTAGGATTTGAGTTCTATAATTTTATCAAATTTTAAGAAACAATGAAAAGATTTATGGGGATCATTTGAATTAACCAACCATTTAAAAAAAATCCTCAAATTAATTAATTATTTTAACATAAAAATATAATATATTTAAAATAAATTATGGTTGAATAAGTAGTTAATCTTAAAAAATTTAAATAACATTATTTCTGAATTGAAAAATTATAAGATCTTGTAACTTGTATAGTGAGAAGTTGAATGTTTAAATTGACTTATAAAACACTAAAGTTTTTAGATGAGAGAGACTCTAGACGATGTAGATTTTGAGCTTAAATCACGTGATTGACTAGGACTTGAGTTAATTATAAAATATTTTTTATAAATACATGAATTAATACGCATGATTAGTGAGGTCATTTAATTTTTTTTTAAAAAATATTTAGGGCCTCGATTTATAGTCAACCAGGATGGATTCATCATGCTAAGTTTAAATATAAATAGAATAACTCCTACAAGCCCTCCATGCCTCTGGGCTTCCGGTCTGCAGGGAGGGCGACTCTTCTATGGTAACAGCTCACAGGATACAAGTAGTTGGAAAAAAATTACACAAATGCTACAATCTTTAAAATTCTGCGGCACCTTCTTCTATATTTCACATTGAACAAGTCTTAATGTACATATTTACGTAATCAATCCTCCATGAAGTATTGCTGGTTCAACAACCACCGAGGATTGATTCAGAGTCGGACAAGGAATATGAAGAAATTTCACCTCATGATATAGGGATTGTTAAAACATGCTCTGTAGATGCTTCATTGCTAACTGGAATTAAACCAATTCCTGCACCGTGAAGTGGTAAATCAGGTAAAGTAGCATTTCCATCTAGATATTGCACCGCTTGCCTCATGCTAGGTCTAGCTGCTGGAGGGCGATGTGTACAGAGCAGGCCTAGCTTTAAGACCAACTCCATTTCTTCATCTACGTGGTTACCTTCAAATCTAGGATCAACTATCCCAAGAATGGCACCTCTCTTCCAGCATTCAAGTACCCAGTCAACCAGAACAACCTCCTCAGGTGGTCTTTCTGACTCTACAGGCTTCCTTCCACATGCTACTTCGAGCATAAATGTCCCAAAAGAAAAAACATCGCTGCAGGTAGTTGACTTTCCTGTTCTAGTTATCTCTGGTGCAAGATATCCAACTGTTCCAACCATATTGTTTGTTTGGGGAGTTGATCCATGGTCATGAAACTTAGCAAGCCCAAAATCTCCTAGCCGTCCGTTAAGATCGGCATCTAATAGAACATTGCTAGCTTTCACATCTCTATGCAGAACAACCTGTTCCCACTCTTCATGGAGGTAAAGAAGGGCAGACGCAACTCCCCCTGATGATTTGATATCGCCGAGCCCAATTAAGGCTGGGTGTGTCATTGCGAAATAGGAGTTTATCAAGGCTTCCGTTGGGCATATAATCATAGACCAAGAGGAGCTCTCCCTTTCCCCGGCAATAGCCGAAGAGCTGGACCAAGTTCATGTGCCTCAGCCTTCACATGCTAACAATCTCAGCAACGAATTCCTTACTTCCTTGCCTGGAATCATGGGATACTTTCTTGATCGCGACTTGCATATTGGAAGAAGGCAATACTCCTCTGTAAACCTTTCCAAAACCTCCACTTCCCAGCAACTTGCTGTCTGTGAAACCTGTAGTTGCTTTGTATAATCCTTTAAGGAGAATCTTTGAGGACCATACTCCTGTTCCCAATCTTCGCGCAGTTCTTCTTTAAGGAGACCGTCAAGGAATGTTTTAGCTAATTTGGGGTCGGTATTAATGTTACCATCTGTAGGCCAAAGAGCTTTAATTTGATGAAGAAACTTCAGTGTGAATCATGACATCCTTTACGTTGTTACTAAAATTACCATCGGGTGGTTTGTTGGAAGATGATTCATGAACATCAGCATTAAGGGCTGCTATAGCTTTGCTTTTGTCTACGACTCCGTCATTGCCTTGAGCCTTATGAATGTTTTGCAATGCTGGAAACGTAAACGTAACATTGTCGCAAGTGCTATTAAAACTTGACAAGAAAGGCTCGTTCCCAACAGCCGAAGAGAGGTTGTTGGATGATGATTCGTAAACATCAACATTAAGGGCTACTGTAGCTTTGATTTTGTCTCCGACTTCAACATTGTCCAAAGCCTTTTGAACGTTTTGCCAAAATTGACAATCAGCTGACGTTTCTTTTATTAAGATTCTTATGTAGTTTTAAATAGTCTGTGTAAGAATGTGATACTTGCAAAAGGGAAAAGATGAAACGAGTGGCTTATCCA
Organism: Populus x sibirica; assembly: GCA_019202695.1. Taxonomy (NCBI): domain Eukaryota; kingdom Viridiplantae; phylum Streptophyta; class Magnoliopsida; order Malpighiales; family Salicaceae; genus Populus; species Populus x sibirica. Next base: position 193,821 of record JAGMVL010000634.1, on the reverse strand, counting down.
TGGTTGCTGTAACCTCTGCTATTATCAGAATTAGGTACATGAAAGAATATCACAATGAACTTCATTGAAGCACTTCCTAAATCTGAAGGCATGTATACCATCATGGTAGCAATGGATATAAAATATGCCTATTTTATTGCCTTAGCATATCCATTCTCGGCTCAAGAGGTTGCATACACATTTTTAGATCTTTTTATAAGTTTCATGGTCTGCTAGCTTTAATTGTACCAGAAAGAGACAAGATACTTTCAAGTATCTTGGAACTGTTTAAAAGGTTGTGGTTCAAGCTTTTAATGAGCTCTGCCTATCATCCTCAATCAGATGGACCATCTGAAAGAGTTAATCAATGGTCAGAGAATTACCTAAGATGTATGTCTATATATAGTCCCAATTAGAGGTATTCATGGTTGGCACAATAGTGCTACAACACCAGCCATTACTTTGCCATTAAGATGTCTCCCTTTCAAGCATTGTATGGTTATGTACCATTATAGTTCAAGATGTTTCTCCGGTAGCTGTTGTGGATGGGATGTTGCAGGTTCGAATAAACATGGATCGCATTCTTCAGAGGCAGTTGGAAACAACAACGGATAAACGCAGATCTAAGAGAGAGTTCAATGAGGGGGGCTTGATTTATCTTAAATTGCAACCATACAAGTAGACAAGAGTAGCTTTAAGAAAGAATTTAAAGCTTAATCCTAGATTCTATTGACCTTATAAGGTGGTACAAAAGGTGAAATATGTGGCTTACAAACTACTGCCACCAGAAGGAACATTAATACATCATGTTTTTCATGTTTCACTACTAAAAAAAAAGGGTTGGAGATCAAGAAGTAATATCCTCTAATCTGCCAGCAGTTGATGAGTATGGCAGGGCTAGAGTGATTTCTATGGCAAAATCAAAGCTGCTACCATCGTGCTGGTACAATGGTCCAACTTATTTGAGGAAAACTCAACATGGGAGGATCATGAGGAATCGAGCGAACAATTTCCCGAGTTCAATGCTAATTCCTGAGGACAAGAACTCATTCAAAAGGGGAGTATTGTTACCACTCCAGTATTCAGCAACATAAGATCAAACACATGGATTAGCTACTATAATTCTTAGGGTGAAGGACAAATAATGAACACAACAATCATGTAAATTCTCTTCTTCTTTTTGTTCTTCTTCTTCCAGGTTTTTTTTTTTTGATAATCCGGGGTATCTGGGCCAGATTACGCGCGCCATGATTAATCTTCGGACGCACTAAACACCTTGCAAACCTAGTAGGCAAGTAAAATATCGTGGAGGTAACAGACGTGCATATAAAAAGTCGAACCTGAATGCAAAAGCAAGGAATTCTCTGCTAGAATCGCTAGGTATCGACCTCAAGTGCTTCTTCCAAGTTTCTTAGTTGTTAAGGTTGAGGTCCTAGCATTATTGAACAACGTTTTTCTCTATGGCATCAACCTAATGCCGCTCTTATTCAATAATAAAAAATCAAGATTTAAAGTCGAAAGAATTCTCTTACTGTTAACAAATATTTAAATTATAATTGTAAAACCTGTCACGATGTTAAACACATATTTAGTTCCCTTGGTATAAAAGTGTGTGTGTACATATATAATTGTGTGGTTTAGTTAATTATTTGAAAATTACTTATATAAAAAAAATTTATTTCAAAAGTGATACTTTCTGAGTGGTGATATGAACTTTAGTCTTTGCTACATAGTTGTTTAGAGGTGTGATTATAATTATTTTTTACTTGAAAATATATTAATATAATATATATATTTTTTAAAAAATTAATTTTTATATTAGTACATTAAAATGATATAAAAACACCAAAAATTAAAAAATTAAAAAATTAAAAAATAAAAAAAAATAATTTTTTTAAAAAATATTTTTAAAACATAAAAGTAAATAGATTCTTTCACTTTTTATTAATAATTAGCCATTTTTTAAGTTCGGTAATGATTGTTTTTTAAAGAATTTTTAATTTAAAAATTTATTAAGATAATATTTTTTTTATTTTTTAAAATTTATTTTTAATCAATTTGAAAACATAAAAAAATAATTAAAAAAAATTAATTAAATTTTTTTTTTTTTTGGATAAAGAAGCTTTCAAAATACAAAAACAAACCTGACATTTCATAATAAAAACCTCACCACTACAGAGACCATCCTTCCCTGATTCATTTCTTTTCCTTTTGCGGATTATCTTAGTGAGCTGATTTGGTCAGTCACAGCCACTACAACAGTTGATCCATGGCTGCAGTCCTTGCCTTCAACACCTCTGACCAGCAAGATATTACCAGGAGGAAAGGGAGTGGTTGGTTCTCTCTTCCAAGCTCTAACGGGCACCATGAGTTCATATGAACACATCAGTACCGGTAATTTTCACTTTGATGGCTATCCTGCAACTGTATCAACTTCCTTTTGTTTTTTTTTTTTTTGTGGTATTTTTCGGGGAGGCTAATGTCTGTTAAATCTTTCCAGTACGAGCTTGTTTTTCCTAAGATGGTCAAGTCACTTCATGTTTAACTTGCTCTGTGTAAGTTCTTTGAGGGACCCAAATTAGAATTAAAGTTGATCATTACAACTAATCTCCAGTGCTTGATAAATTAGAGTCTGTTTAATCACTTAGGGTAGTTGGATGCAGGAAAGGCTGCACAGCAAGTGAACGTAGCCTGTCCCAAGAGGTTGCGCTGCCTCATCCGCAACAAGCTGTGACCCAATAACAAGGAGAAATGATAGAAGCTTATTGATCAGACATCTCTAGCCTTTTCATTAGGTAATTGGATATCTACACTCTTTCTGAAAGCAGGGTTATTAATATTGCTGCCTTCTTATTGCAAATTTTGTTGCAATGTTTCTTTTACTTTTTCTTGGCTGGTGTTTTAATGCCTTTTCAGCCTACAAAGCTGCTGTCTATATCTTCTTTCTTCCTTGAACGTGGTTTTTGCAATCTTGACTGTTTGCAGAAAGATTAAAACAGTTATATGTGTGTATAACATCAGCATCAAGATACATTATCACCATTTTTTTTATTCCACTACTAGTCTGTGAATAAACCACCCGGCCAGCAGCCATATCACACTGAACTGCACTCTAGTTAGGATAATCGATGATACTGGGTGTTGGATTTTCTGTATTTTAGAAAGTTGACTGAAGCCTATGCTTTCTGCAAATCACTATATCAGAAGTCAGAATAGTTCAATATGTAATTAATCTTCCATGTAAAAACGAGGTAGGCATAAGTGATTAATCATTTGAGTCCATAACAGAAGTAAGTGGAGAGTTTTATCAAAAAAGGAACAAGGACTAAATGAATGGAGAAGGAAGATCTGTGAAACTGATTCTAACTAGTTTGGGAATGAGGCATAGTTGAGTTGAATTGTGGGGTGGGGTTAGAGCACTGAGGAGAATGGAAGAAGCTACACGGCCATCATTGTTTCATCAAACATTGTACTATTTTCAACCATGTGTTTTGCTTAAATCATAAATTATACCTATGTTAATTAACCCCTCTTGGAGCAGTCTTTGTGGTGCTTTGAGGATTACTATGGTATGCACAAACCTTTTAAGTATTCCAATCTACCTCTTCACCACTAATACCAGGCTTGCCACATGCCAGCTGTTAGTCTTGAGGTTAAAGAATTTTTACCTCCTTAAGCCATGATTCAACGACCACAGCTGAGGATTGAGTCGGTACTAGAGAAGGAATGATCAGAGTAATCATTAGATCTATGGAAAGACAAGTTGAAACCCCCAGGCTCGTCATGACTAACTGGCATTAAACCTATGCTAGCACCATCAAGCGGCATCTCTGGCAGGCTAGCATTCCCATCCAGATATTGCGCAATTTGCCTCATGCTTGGCCTAGCTTGTGGTGTAGAGAAACAACAAAGCAGACCTAGCCTTAAAACCAATTCCATTTCCTCGACCTTGTAATTACCTTCCAATCTTGGATCACCTGTTCGAAGAATGTCTCCTATTTTCCAGGAATCAAGAACCCAGTCAACCAAAATCATCTTTTCTGCTGATTGTTCTGGCTCTAAAGGTTTCCTTCCACAAGCCATTTCAAGCATAAAAGTGCCAAAAGCAAAAACATCACTGCTGGTAGTGGCCCTTCCTGTTCTAGTAACCTCTGGCGCGATATATCCAACTGTTCCAACCACACAGGTTGTTTGAGGATTAGCCCCACGATCATAGAATTTAGCAAGCCCAAAATCTCCTAGTCGACCATTGAAATCATCATCTAACAGTATATTGCTAGCTTTCACATCTCTATGCAGAACAACCTGTTCCCACTCTTCATGGAGGTAAAGAAGCGCAGACGCAACTCCTCTGAGGACCTGATATCGCTGAACCCAATTAAGGCTGGGTGTGTCATTGCGAAATAGGAGTTTATCAAGGCTTCCATTGGGCATGTAATCATAGACCAAGAGGAGCTCTCCCTTTCTCCGGCAATAGCCTAGGAGCTGGACCAAGTTCCTGTGCCTCAGCCTTCCCATGCTAGCAATCTCAGCAACGAACTGCTTAGTTCCTTGTTTGGAATCATGGGATACTTTCTTGATTGCGACTTGCATATTGGAAGAAGGCAATACTCCTCTGTAAACCTTTCCAAAACCTCCACTTCCCAGCAACTTCCTGTCCGTGAAACCTGTAGTTGCTTTGTATAAATCCTTGTAGGAGAATCTTTGAGGACCATACTCCTGTTCCCAATCTTCGCGCAGTTCTTCATATTTCTTCTTCCTTATGATATAAGCAGCACCAGAGAATGCTACCAGCAAAATGATTGCTGTTATTGTTGGGACCAGAATTCTTAAATATGGTTTCTTTCTGGATTTTCTTTGAGGGGGAAGTGAAGGCAACTTTGACACGTCAAGACTTTGAGCTTGTCCGCCTCTGTTGAAGCTCCACCCCAGAATATAGTGGCTGCTAGCCACTGCTCCAGTAGATGCAGAAAAACCAACGTACATAGAATCCAACATAACAGAAGAAAGATCGAGAGATGTTGACAAGAGAGGCAAGGTTGGTTTTGTTCTTGTGATAGGAGCAACCGTAACATTGAGTAGCTTCTCTACTTCATCATAATCTATCCATACGTGCATCACATGACCACTTATGAGAGTCAAGTTCTTATTCTCCTTTTCCTTATCTGAAAAGTAGGTCACCGGAGCAGATTGAATGGATATCAAGCTGTTTACATCAATTCCAACGTGGTTGTCCTTGATGTCTTTAAGATCCGGGCTTGGAACTGCATCCAGCTCAACTGCCAATAGATGGTTTGAAGACTGGCCATTGCTTGTAGAATTGAGAATTCCAAAGTATTGAGTTGCCATAGCCCCTGTGAAGTCCACAGATGGAGAGATTGTGAAGGCCATGCCATGGCCACCAAGTGTAGGCAGCTCAGGGACCATGGCAAACGCAAACTGGGTGGAGAATGAGAGAGACCGAGAATTGTTGAATAAAGATGTGTTGAACTGAAAAGGTAATGGGAAGAAAGCGCGGCCAATTTGACGTTTTGAAGTGTTTGTCAGCTCTAAGAGACCATTTGGATGGATTTTTGCATTCTCGCTGAGGAGCAGGTTGACGCCAGTGAAGCCATGATAGATGAACTGGTTTTCCTCTTGAGTTAAGGCCAAGAGGTTTAAGGAAACAAACAGGCCGAGTAGAAAGTGCAATGATTTGAACGATGCAATCATCATAAGAACGTGCAGAAGATTGTTTTTGCTTCTTCAGTTACACATTGGTAAAAGAGAACAAACTTTTTTCGCTTCGAGTTTCTCTTTAATTGTTGTTACAGTTTCAAATCCTCAGTCTAAAGACTGAATTATAAACAAGTCTCGTTACAGTTTCTATGACTTGGGCGCATACGAACCTTCTCCAAAGCTTTTTCTTGGAAAAAAACAGGGAAAACTACTTTTCAAAGTGGATACAAGGTCAAAGAAAATAAAATTCTAAAATCTTCTATGGCAAGAAATAAATTCTATTACTAATTGTACTTCCAAAATAATTATCATTTTACTGAATATTGAAGATTGAATCAATAGTTTTAAACCTCCGGACATGCGGTGCGCAAGTTTCCGAATTCAGATCTGGTTTTCCAGAATTCCCTAGTTTATTAATAGATTTAAAGTGTTGAAGGAACTCTACTTAATTTAGGGTAAAAAAATACAACGATAATAGATATATTGGGAAAAAAATTGATAAAAAAAAGAATGTTCAAGGGTGCCTACACTTTTAAAGAAGCAAAACAAATCTAAGATTCAGGTCATTGATTCAATAGGGTTAATAGGGTTGATTAATTTAATAATATAATTAAAAAAGATATCAACAGTAAATAAAATAATTTTTTTTGCAATATTTAAGTATAAAAAATGAATTACCAATATAATACCCAAAAGCAAATGAAAGAAAAGTATGTGGACATCGTCTTATCACCAAGAAGAAAATCAAGTAAAATATCATGAAATGAGTATTTCATGTTTATATTTAATTAATTAATTTAATTTAATTAAATAAAAAAAATCAAATTTCTTAAAAAAATCTAAATTTAACAAAGAGCAACAAATAAAAAGACTCAATATAACCTATGTTATTTTCAAAACCAATGAAAGTTTCTATAGAAATAAAATAAAAAAAATAACGGAACCTAATCTCTGATTAAATAAATACCGAATAATGAAATTAAAGAGACACAAGCTTAAAAAAAAAGAGAAAAAAAGGATAAAATTTGATAGGAAAAATATTGAAGGATGAAATCATAAAAAAAATATATTTTAAAAACCATCTAAAATAAATAAATAACAATAAAAGAATGAGGACCAAATTTAATAAATGAAAAAATTGAAGGAGGATGAAGTTGAAAAATTTTCAATTCTATAAATTATTTCAAATAAAACAAATAATAATTACAAGAAAAGAGATCAAATTCCAAGAAAAAATAAATTGAAAGGCTGGTTTTAAGTTTCAGAGGGTCAAGTGCAAAAATGAAGGAGTAAAAAAAAAAAGTTATTAACACCAAACCCTAGGTTGATTGACCACAAGCGTAACCTAAATGTGAAGGGGCTGTCAAGACAATTTCAACACCGCCTTGAAAGCTACTATTTAATAAAAAGTTGTTAGCACCAAAACTTAGGTTGGTTGACCACAAGTGTATTCTAGATGTAAAGGGGTTATCAAGATAATTCCAACACCACCTTGAAAGCCACTATTTATCTCCTTGAACATCAATTTTATTATAATAATTTTTTTTTTTGAAAAGATAAAAAAACCTCCTGAATACAAGCTAATTGTTTTTGCTTGTAAGTGTACATCAGTCTTTTACAACGTTTAAGAAAGTGTAAGGACAAATGAGCTCTTGAAAACCAGTTTAATAACTCTAAGGGAATTTATTTTTTTGTCATTTTAAAGCGAAAAAATAACATGCGAATAACTTTTTGCTCTTGATTAATTTGGATCCCGTGAAAAGACTAAATTGACCTCAATATTTCAGTGCAATGGCAAATCTGCAAACGCACCATTCCAATGAATAAACTTAGTCAAGTATGTGTCTGAGATTTATTTATTTATTTATTTATAATTTAATTTAATTTAAAGGGTGAAAAATCCATTTCAACGACGTTATTCCTGGGTGGCCATCTTTGACTCTATGCAGAAGAACGATACAATCTTAGAAAAAGCACTGCGCCTTGTTAAAAATTGATAGCTAACTGAAAATGACAATTCTGTATATGATATGCTAATTCTATCAACAGCCAGCCCTAATCTTTGAAGAATCGTCACAGTGGGCCCTCTCATTCTCAATGCTTTAACTCTAAATTTTTAGTCTACTTTGGGTTTTGATCAAGAAACTAGGAGAGGGTAAAGATGACAATAAAAAAAGTTTTAGTAGTCACTCTTTCGATCCACTCAAATTATGTTTTAAAAATATTTTTTAAAAAATTAAATTTTTTTATATTTTATTTTAAATTAATATTTTTACGTGTTTTCGTATATTTTAATGTAATAATGTTAAAAATATTTTTTTAATATATATATTTTTTAAAATAATGAATAGTACTCTCCGAATTCCCTACAAAAGAAGATAGTAATAAATGAATATAATAAATAATAGAAATCAAATATGGCATGCGATGCCATGCCATGCCATGCCGTAGCCGATACATGATGGCCAAGAAAGAAACTTGAGGTAGACACCTCACGCGGTGGCGTGGCTCTCGTGAGGATAGATCATTTGAATCATTTAAATTAACCCTCCATTTAATAAACAAATTTTCCAAATTAATTAATTATTTTAATACAAAAAAATTTAAAAATTTAAAATAAATTATATATGAATAAAAAATTAATCTTAAAAAATTTAAATATTTATAGGTGCAATATTTTAAGATAAAATTGTTTGAATCCCGAGAAGCAATTTGTATTTAGACCGTTTACATTAAGTGACAAGCAATTTAATCTTCATAATAAATGATTGAATAATTAAAACCAGCCGTTGGCAAATTCAACAGCATTGAAGCATCTAGAAGCTTCGATGTCGAAGGAAGAGGACTTGGCCCTGCCACCTGTGGTTTCGACAATGGCAACCCAAATGACCTGAAACATATAATATAATGACAAACTTATAATACTTTAATTTTTTTTTATTAATTTAAAGTATTATAAACTTATAAAATTTAGGGTAACTTTTTAATTTTTTTCACATAATCCAATCCAGTAACTCGGGTAAAATTAAGGAAATCCAAACCCATTTTCAATTTTAACTTATTAATTTTTACTTAAGAATTAACAATTATTAGTTAAGTGGCCCACGTTACACCGCGGATTCATCTATTATTTTAATAAAAAAATATCATAAAAATTTAAGATTCAAAAACGTTGGGTGTAACTGTAACATTGGATCTAGGAGCGTTGAGTCTCGCTGCAATGCAAAACCCAACAATAATATTAATAATATTAATAATAATATTTAACTTGTTTGTCAAAATTTTTAATTTTTTAATCTTTCAAAAAAACATTATGGTTTTTCTTCAATAGTCATAATAGTTTTTTAAAATTTAATAATAATAATAATAATAATAATAATAATAATAATAATAATAATTTTACACTTCAAATCAAATCTATGGATGTTTTTCAATATTGATAATAATTTTTTCAAATTTATTAATTATTTTAATAATAATAATAATAATAATAATAATAATAACACAAATAATACTATTTTTAATATTAATACTTTTAATTATAATAAAAATAATAATATTTATAATACAAAAAATTATATTTAGAAACCTAACACTCAAGAACCTTGGGTCCTGACGCAAGAACCATTAGCCTTGGATCCTGATGATGGACCCAAGAACTTCGAGTCCTAACATAACCCAATAGAATTTGGTCCTGACACAGGACACATTAGTCTTGAGTTCTGACTCAAGACCCAATAGATTGGGTCCTGAAGAAGGACCCATAATATTGGGTCAGGCGGAGCTGTAGACTTAAGGGATTTGGATCTACTCCATAGCCACACCCAAGCTCCCTTGGGTGTGATCTCCTTTTCCTGCCCCAAGTTTCTTAAGTTTTGAAGAGAATGCTTTAACTAAGAGAAAAGAAAAAAAATGAAAAAATTTACTGATGAGTCCTTCTAGGGGTAGGACCCATGATGATGGGTCCAGCGGCAGCTGGACCCAAAGCTATTTTGGGTCCTTCTTGGGGCAAGACCCAACTTAATATATTCTTTTTGGGTGCGAGTGCGCAGCCAGACCCAATCTCAATATATTTCAAAACAAAATAAAAAAATATATAAAATCATCAAAAATATTAATTTAAAATAAAGAAAACAATATAAAAAAATTTAGATTTTTTTCAAAGCGTTTTTGAAACACAAAACTAAACATGTTTTAATAAGTAAATTCAACCCAACTTGAAATAAAAAAAATTATCATCACCCAACTTTTGTATAATATAAAAAAAAGATCACATTAATTTATTTTCTCTCTACAGTATAAAAAATCAATAAGAGAAAAGAAAAAATTTCAAGAGGGAAAAAAATAAAATTGAAAATATCTTAAAATATTTTTATTTTTAAAAAAATATATTGTGATAATATTTTTTATTTTTTAAAGTCTATTTTATATATAATCACATCAAAATAATACAAAAATATCTTAATATCAATTAAAGAAAAAAATATTAATTTGAAGTAAAGAAAAAAATAAAAATTGTCAAATGTTTTTCAAAGCTTTTTTGAAAACCAAAACCAAACATGTTTTAATAAGAAAATTCAACCCCACCTGAAATGAAAAAAAAATTATCATCACCCAAATTTTGTATAATATAAAAAAAGTCACATTAATTTAATTTTTTTTACAGTTTGAAAAAAAAATCAATAAGAGAAAAGAAAAAAAATTTCAAGAGAGTAAAAAATAAAATTGGAAATATCTTAAAATATTTTGTTAAAAATATATTGAGATAATATTTTTTAATTTGTTTTAAATATATTTTTTATATATTCACATCAAAATAATACAAAAACATCTTAATATGAATTAAGGAAAAATATTAATTTGAAGTGAAGAAAATAATAATAATAATAATAACAATAATAATAATTGATTTTACCCTTCAAATCAAATCTATGTTTTTGTTATAGCAATAATATTTATTTTTATTGTAATAATTTTAATGAATTTAATAATATTAATAATATTAATAATAATATTTAACTTCTCTTCCCAAATTCTTATATTTTTCAATCTAAAAAAAAACAATTATGCTTTTCTTCGATGATAGTGATAATGTTTTTTTTTTTAAAATCTGGTAATGACAATAAAAACAACAATAATAGTAATAATAGTTCTTAATTTTACCCTTCAAATCAAATATTTGTTTTTCAATATTAATAATATTTTCTACAAATTTATTAATTATTATAAGAATAATATTAATTATAATAAAAATTATAATATTTATAATAAAAATAATAGTATTTTTAATATTAATAATATTAATTATAAAAAAAATCATAATATTTATATTACAAATAATAATATTTCTAATACTAATATTTCTAATTATAATAAAAATAATAATATTTAGAATACAAATAATAATATTTATCATATTAATAATAGTATTAAACTTGTTTGGCCAAATATTTTATAGTAAAAATGTTTTTAAATTTTTTTATTAATGATGATAATGATGATGATGATGATGATTAATATTATTTTTTTTCATTGCTCGCACTACGCTGCAGGCTCACCTTTTATTTTAATAAAAAGATATCATTAAAATCTAAGATCCAAAAGTGTTGGGTTTGGCTACAACGGCAAACCCAAAAGTGTTGCGTCTGACTGCAACGCCAAATCCAACAATATTATTTATAATATTAATAATAATATTTAACTTGTCTGTCAAATTTTTATTTTTTTAATCTTTCAAAGAAAATTATGTTTTTTCTTCAATAATAATAATAGTTTTTTAAAATTTATTATTATTATTATTATTAATTATTTTACACTTCATCAAATCTATAGTTGTTTTTCAATATTGATAATAATGTTTTTCAAATTTATTAATTATTTAAAAATAGTAATATTTATATCACAAATAATACTATTTTTAATATTAATACTTTTAATTATAATAAAAATAATAAAATTTATATCACAAATAATTATATTTAGAAATCTAAGATCCAAGAATCTTGGGTCCTGATGCCAGATCCATTAGCCTTGGGTCTTGACACAACCTAAGGGAATTGAGTTTTGACGCAGGATCCAAGAACATTGGGTCTTGACGCACGACCTATTAGCCTTGATTCCTGACGCAAGACCCATTAGCCTTGGGTCCTGAAGAAGTACTAATGATCTTGGGTCAGGTAGGTCTTTAAGACCCAAGGGATTTGGATTTGAGTCTGCGCCTATCCACACCCAAGCTCCTTGGGTGAGACGCCATTTCTTACCCTAAGCTTCTTGGGCCTGGAAGAGAATGCCTGACCCAAGAGGAAAGAAAATAAATAAATAAAAATATTAATGATGGGTCCTGCTAGGAGCAGGACCTAACGTTGATGGATCCTGTTAAGGACAAGATCCAAGCCTGATGGGTCCAACAACGGCCGGACCCAAAGCTATTTTGGGTCCTTCTTGGGGCAGGACCCAACTTGAATGGGTTCTGCTGAACAGGATCCAACTTAATATATTCTCTTGGGTGTGGCTGCGCAGCCAGACTCAATCTCAATATATTTAAAAAAAAATTAAAAAAATACAAAAACATAAAAAATATTAATTTGAAGTAAAGAAAACAATAAAAAAAATTTAAATTTTTTTCAAACCATTTTTGAAACGCAAAACTAAACATGCTTTAATAAGAAAATTTAACCCAACTTGAAATGAAAAAAAAAATATCTTCACCCAACTTTTGTATAATATAAAAAAAAGTCATATTAATTTATTTCATCTTTACAGTATGAAAAAAATCAATAAGAGAAAAAAATTTCAAGAGGGAAAAAAATAAAATTGGAAATATCTTAAAATATTTTTTTTAAAAATATATTGAGATAATATTTTTTTTTATTGTTTTAAATCTATTTTTTATATAATCACATCAAAATAATACAAAAACATCTTAATATGAATTAAAGAAAAAAAATATTAATTTGAAATAAAGAAAAAAATAAAAAATTGTCAAATTTTTTTCAAAACATTTTTAAAATCCAAAACAAAACATGATTTAATAAGGAAATTCAACCCTACATGAAATGATAACAATAAATAATAATTTTGTTTTCAATTTACTAATGACAACAATAAATAACAATAATATTTAGTATAGTAATAATAATATTAAACTTGTTTAGTCCAAGTTTTTATAGTAATAATATTTTTATAAAATTTATTAACGATAATAATAACAATAATAATAATAATTGTTATTAGTTATTATATTTGCTTTCATTTTTTTAAAATTTGTTATTTTTCTCTGCGGGTTTTGCAACTCCTGGGGGGTCTGCAGACCCAGGCGCAATAGAAGAAACCCAGATGGGCGGGTCTGCACCCCGCTCCCGGTTCCGCACACCCCAGGCGCGGGGTTCGCGCAGACCCGTGCGAGCAGGTGCGGCCCCAGGGTGAGGGTTTGAAAACTGCGAGCGAGTCTGCAAACCCCAGGCACGAGGGGCTGCACACCCGCTCGCTTGGGTTTGCAATCATCACCCGGGTATGCAGCCCTTGCTCGCAATTCTGCAGACCTTGGGGCGCGGGCGTGCAGACCCGCTCGTGGCCCAGTCTCAGCACCATGTGTGTGCGCACTGGGCCTGCGGTCCCGAGCGCGCGGGTACCCAGGGCTTGCCAGCCCCAACACCAGGTATCTGCGGCCTCACTAAAATTATAGTTGACTTAGGGGAACGGGTCTGCAACCTCACTATGCTGCACCAAACAGTGTAATCCAAAGTGAAATCACTCACAGTTTACAATCACTTTCATTATAATGCCAAACAATACAATCCATATTAAAAGCACTTACTATGTATAGTAATTCCCACTACAATAAAATACTAATCCTTTTTAGTTATAGTTAATAAACCAGCCCACGGTAGGCCAAAGAAAAGCAGAGGCTTCTCCATTGATTATTATTATTATTATTATTAAAACCTAATGCTTGATTTAAGCATGTTTTGGTTCCATTTAAGGCTGCTATTGTTTTTTTGGTTCGATTTATTTTTTATAATGTTTGTTAAGCCAATTTTTTATATGAAAAAAATATTAATTTAATATTTATTTTAGATTTATTTTATAATTTTAATGTATTAATATAAAAAATACATTATTTTAATATATTTTAAATTAAAAATACTTTTAAAAAATAACATATAATGCACTACTAAACACACACATAAAAAGAGGATATACGCGCGTTCTTTCCTTCAACGTGTAATTTTTGTGCCTCACAACTTTAAAATAGAAAGAGAAAGAGGAAGTTGAAAGAAGTATCTATAAATTTAATTTTTAAAAGATAAATTATCAATAAATCTTCTTGTGCTAATTCTTAAGATCAATAAATTTATTTTTATAGCATATCTTCCAAGAAAGTTCAAATTTAATTGTGCTTTATATATTTAAAAAATTACCTTTAATTGTTTTTTCTTTCAAAAAATATTTCATAATATCTTTTTTGAATGTATGTTTTTTCTCATTTATAAAACAATTTATAATTATAATCTATTCTTTTTTTATACTACCATTATTACAAATTATTCAAATGAAATTATGATTGTAAAAATAAAAAAATATATAAATTTTCAGATATGTAATTTTATGTTTATAAATAAAAAACTTAAATATCTTTAAGCATAATGACATGCTTCAAAATTTTTCAAAGAATTATGACAATTGACAAGAATAAAGAGCAGGGCATAGCTGATTTCAATTTTGTCATGGTCAAGTTCTTATTTTCCTCATCAAGCACACACCATTGAGATGGCATGTATTGGACTCCATATGCTGCTATTAGCATCTCTTCATCACCTTTTCCAGATAAATCCATGGAAATTTTGGCTGTTCATCGCAGCGAAAGAGTCCCCAATGTCTCTCCAAATGTCCTGGTGCAATGCTCTTCTGATTCTTTGATTAGGCCAAAGAGATACACATCCAATTAATCTGGTCGGACAGGGGTTCCCTTCTTTAAGGAGACCGCCATGGATCGTTTTAGCTAATTTGGGATCGGCATTAATGTTACCAATCTGTAGGCCAGCCAACTTCTCCCATTATGATCTTCAAATCGCCAGCACTGTTACCATCTATAGGCCAAAAAACTTTAATTTGACGAAGGAACTTCACAGTGTGAATCGTGACATCCTTTACGTTGTTACGGAAATTGTCATCGGGTGGTTTGTTGGAAGATGATTCATGAACATCAGCATTAAGGGCTGCTGTAGCTTTGATTTTGTCTCCGACTCCATCATTGTCCTAAGCCTTGTGAACGCCTTGCAATGCTGGAAACGTAAACGTAACATTATCGCAAGTGCTATTAAAACTTGACAAGAAAGGCTCGTTCCCAACACCGAAGAGGGGTTATTGGAAGATGATTTGTAAACATCAGCATTAAGGGCTACTGTAGCTTTGATTTTGTCTCCGACTTTAACCTTGTCCAAAGCCTTTTGAACGTTTCGCCAAAACTGGCGTTTCTTTTATTAAAATTCTTTAGTAGTTTTAAATAGTTTGTGTAAGCATGTGATACTTGCAAAAGGGAAAAGATGGAACGAGTGGCTTATCCAGTTTGCTGCAACCTCACAAGATACTTTCAAATATCTTGGAACTGTTTAAAAGGCTGTGGTTCAAGCTATTCATCAGCTCTATTCATAAGCTCTGCCTATCATCATCAATCAGATGTTTGTCAATGTATAGTCCCAATAAGTGGTATTCATGGCTGTCATTGGCACAATTAGTGCTACAACATCAGCCATCACTTTTCCATTAAATGTCTCCCTTTCACTTTTTATTGACAATTAGCTATTTTTCAAGTTTGTTTTGTTTTGTTGTTGTAATAATTATTAATTTTTAAAAGTATTTATTACTTGAAATTATATTAAAATAATATATTTTTTAAAAAATATTTATTTAAAACAAAATTAAAATTTAAAAAATACACTTTTAAAATACGAAAACAAACTTTTATTTCATAATAAAAACCACACCACTCACAGATCATCCTTCCCTGATTCATTTCTTTTCCTATTGGCGGATTATCTTAGTGAGCTGATTTGGTCAGTCACAGCCACTACAACAGTTGATCCATGGCTGCAGTCCTTGCCTTTGACACCTCTGTGACCAGCAAGATATTACCAGGAGGAAAGGGAGTGGTTGGTTCTCTCTTCCAAGCTCTCACGGGCACCATAAGTTCATATGAACACATCAGTACCGGTAATTTTCACGTTGATGGCTATCCTGCATCTGTATCAACTTCCTTTTGTTTTTTTTTTTTTGTGGTATTTTTCGGGGAGGCTAATGTCTGTTAAATCTTTTCCAGTATGAGCTTGTTTTTCCTAAGATGGAATCAAGTCACTTCATGTTTACCTTGCTCTGTGTAAGTTCTTTGAGGGACCCAAATTAGAATTAAAGTTGATCATTACAACTAATCTCCAGTGCTTGATAAATTAGAGTCTGTTTAATCACTTAGGGTAGTTGGATGCAGGAAAGGCTGCACAGCAAGTGAACGTACCCTGTCCCAAGAGGTTGCGCTGCCTCATCTGCAACAAGCTGTGACCCAATAACCAGGAGAAATGATGGAAGCTTATTGATCAGACATCTCTAGCCTTTTCATTAGGTAATTGGCTATCTACACTCTTTCTGAAAGCAGGGTTATTAATATTGCTGCCTTCTTATTGCAAATTTTGTTGCAATGTTTCTTTTACTTTTTCTTGGCTGGTGTTTTAATCCCTTTTCAACCTACAAAGCTGCTGTCTATATTCTTTCTTCCTTGAACGTGGTTTTTGCAATCTTGACTGTGTGTAGAAAGATTAAAACAGTTATATGTGTGTATAACATCAGCATCAAGATACATTATCACCAATGTTTTTTATTCCACTACTAGTCTGTGAATAAACCACCCGGCCAGCAGCCATATCACACTGAACTGCACTCTAGTTAGGATAATCGATGATACTGGGTGTTGGATTTTCTGTATTTTAGAAAGTTGACTGAAGCCTATGCTTTCTGCAGATCACTATATCAGAAGTCAGAATAGTTCAATATGTAATTAACCTTCCATGTAAAAACGAGGTAGGCATAAGTGATTAATCATTTGAGTCCATAAAAGAAGTAAGTGGAGAGTTTTATCAAAAAAGAAACAAGGACTAAATGAATGGAGAAGGAAGATCTGTGAAACTGATTCTAACTAGTTTGGGAATGAGGCATAGTTGAGTTGAATTGTGGGGTGGGGTTAGAGCACTGAGGAGAATGGAAGAAGCTACACGGCCATCATTGACCAGCATTGTTTCATCAAACATTGTACTATTTCAACCATGTGTTTTGCTTAAATCATAAATTATACCTATGTTTCTATGCTAATTAACTAACCCCTCTTGGAGCAGTCTTTGGGGTGCTTTGAGGATTACTATGGTATGCACAAACCTTCCAAGTATTCCAATCTACCTTCCTCTTCACCACTAATACCAGGCTTGCCACATGCCAGCTGTTAGTCTTTAGATTAAAGAATTTTTACCTCGTTAAGCCATGATTCAACGACCACAGCTGAGGATTGAGTCGGTACTAGAGAAGGAATGAGCAGAGTAATCATTAGATCTATGGAAAGACAAGGTGAAATCCCCAGGCTCTTCATGACTAACTGGCATCAAACCTATGCTAGCACCATCAAGAGGCATCTCTGGCAGGCTAGCATTCCCATCCAGATATTGCGAAACTTTCCTCATGCTTGGCCTAGCTTGTGGTGTAGAGAAAGAACAAAGCAGACCTAGCCTTAAAACCAATTCCATTTCCTCAACCACGTAATTACCTTCCAATCTTGGATCACCTGTTCGAAGAATGTCTCCTATTTTCCAGGAATCAAGAACCCAGTCAACCAAAATCATCTTTTCTGCTGATTGTTCTGGCTCTACAGGTTTCCTTCCACAAGCCATTTCAAGCATAAAAGTGCCAAAAGCAAAAACATCACTGCTGGTAGTGGCCCTTCCTGTTCTAGTAACCTCTGGCGCAATATATCCAACTGTTCCAACCACACAGGTTGTTTGAGGATTAGCCCCACGATCATAGAATTTAGCAAGCCCAAAATCTCCTAGTCGACCATTGAAATCATCATCTAACAGTATATTGCTAGCTTTAACATCCCTATGCAGAACAACCTGTTCCCACTCTTCATGGAGGTAAAGAAGGGCAGACGCAACTCCTCTGAGGACCTGATATCGATGAACCCAATTAAAGCTGGGTGTGTCATTGTGAAATAGGAGTTTATCAAGGCTTCCGTGGGGCATGTAATCATAGACCAAGAGGAGCTCTCCCTTTCTCCGGCAATAGCCTAGGAGCTGGACCAAGTTCCTGTGCCTCAGCCTTCCCATGCTAGCAATCTCAGCAACAAACTGCTTAGTTCCTTGTTTGGAATCATGGGATACTTTCTTGATCGCGACTTGCATATTGGAAGAAGGCAATACTCCTCTGTAAACCTTTCCGAAACCTCCACTTCCCAGCAACTTCCTGTCCGTGAAACCTGTAGTTGCTTTGTATAAATCCTTGTAGGAGAATCTTTGAGGACCATACTCCTGTTCCCAATCTTCGCGCAGTTCTTCATATTTCTTCCTCTTTATTATATAAGCAGCACCAGAGATTGCTACCAGCAAAATGATTGCTGTTATTGTTGGGACCAAAATTCTTAAATATGGCTTCTTTCTGGATTTTCTTTGAGGGGGAAGTGAAGGCAACTTTGACACGTCAAGACTTTGAGCTTGTCCGCCTCTGTTGAAGCTCCACCCCAGAATATAGTGGCTGCTTGCCACTGCTCCAGTAGATGAAGAAAAACCAACATACATAGAATCCAACATAACAGAAGAAAGATCGAGAGGTGTTGACAAGAGAGGCAAGGTTGGTTTTGTTCTTGTGATAGGAGCAACTGTAACATTGAGTAGCTTCTCTACTTCATCGTAATCTATCCATACGTGCATCACATGACCACTTATGAGAGTCAAGCTCTTATTCTCCTTTTCCTCATCTGAAAAGTAGGTCACCGGAGCAGATTCAATGGATATCAAGCTGTTTACATCAATTCCAACGTGGTTGTCATTGATGTCTTTAAAATCCGGGCTTCGAATTGCATCCAGCTCAACTGCCAATAGATGGTTTGAAGACAGGCCATTGCTTGTAGAATTGAGGATTCCAAGGTACTGAGTTGCCAAAGCCCCTGTGAAGTTCGTAGATTGAGAGATTGTGAAGGCCATGCCATGGCCACCAAGTGTAGGCAGCTCAGAGACCATGGAAAACGCAAACTGGGTAGAGAAAGAGAGAGACCGAGAATTGTTGAATAAAGATGTGTTGAACAGAAAAGGGAATGGGAAGAAAGCACGGCCAATTTGCTGTTTTGAAGTGTTTGTCAGCTCTAAGAGACCATTTGGATGGATTTTTGCGATCTCGTTGAGGAGCAGGTTGGCTCCAGTGAAGCCATGATAGATGAACTGATTTTTCTCTTGAGCTAAGGCCAAGAGCTTCGAGGAAACAAACAGGCCGAGCAGGAAGTGCAATAATTTGAAAGCGGCAACCATCACATGAACAAATAGAAGATTGTTTTTGCTTCTTCAGATACACATTGGTAAAAGTTTTTTCGCTTCGAGTTTTTCCTTAATTGTTGTTACAGTTTCTAATCCTCGGTCTAAAGACTGAATTATTAACACGTCTCTTCACATTGCTATGACTTGCGCGCATGCGAACCTTCTCCAAAACTCTCTCTCTTAAAAAATAGGGAAAACTACTTTTCAAAGTTGATACAGGATCAAAGAAAATAAAATTCTAAAATCTTCTATGGCAAGAAACAAATTCTATTACTAATTGGACTTCCAAAATAATTATCATTTTACTGAATATTGCAGATTGAATCAATAGTTTTAAACCTCTGTTGCTCGGACATGCGATGCGCAAGTGTCCGGATTCAGACCTGGTTTTTCAGAATTCCCTAGTTTGTTCACAGACTTGAAGTGTCAAAGGAATTGTTCAAATAAAACAAATAGTAATAAAAAAAAAAAACCAAACTCAAAGAAAAAACAAATTGAAGTATTGATTCAAGAATTTAGAGGACTAGGTGTGGAAATCAAGGAGAGAAAAAAAAAATTAGTGTCAAACCTTAAATCGGTTGGCTATAAATATAGTCTAAATGTAAAAAGGTTGTCAAAACAATTCTAACACTGTCTTTAAAGTTAATATTTACTCCCAAAACACCATTGTGCTAGTCACACAAACAGGACAAGAAAAGCCCATGTGTTAGTTTTTTTTTAATATTTATATTTATTAAATTATCAAATTATCACAAGAAAAACTAATTTTAAAAAAATCCTAAATGCAAGTTAATTGTTTTTGCTTGCAAGTGTACATCAGTCTTTTACTACGCTTAAGAAAGTGTAAGGATAAATAAGCCTCTGAAAATTAGTTTAATAACTCTTTTGTCTTTTAGGGTTATTTTTATAATTTTAAATTGAAAAAAAATAATACAAGAAGATATTTTTGCTTTTGATGAATTTGATAAGATAAATGGGTCCAGACTAAATTGACCTCAATATTTCAGTGCAAGGGCAAATCTGCAGTTGCACCGTTCCAATGAATAAACTTGGTCCAGTATGTGTCGAGATTTATTTAATTTAATTTAATTTAAATGGTGAACATAACACGAAAATTCCATTTCAACGACGTTATTTCTAGGTGGCTATCTCTGACTTTTTTATACAAAAGAACGACCCGTCTTGTTAAATATTGATAGCTAGCAGAAAATTAAATCTATCAGCAGCTCTAATCTTTGAAGGATGGTCAAAGTGGCCCCTCTGATTCTCAATGCTTAAAGTCTACTTTGTGTTTTGATCAAGAAACCAGGAGAGGGTAAAGATGACAATAAACAGTTGTAGTAGTCACTCGTACGGTGTATTTAGAGTTTCTTTGTTTTTATGATTTAAAAATATTTTAAAAAAATTAAATTTTTTATTTTAAATTAATTTTTTTATTGTATTTTTAAATTATTTTAATGGGTTGATATTAAAAATAATTTTTAAAAAATATTAATTTAATATATTTCTAAAAAAATACACTTAAAAAACAATATTGAGTCCACTTCTTTTAAAAGAAAATAGTAATAAATGAGTATAATAAATAGTAGAAATTAAATACGTCATGCGATGCGATGCGATGCCGTAGCCGATACGTAATGGCTAAGAAAGAAACTTGAGGTGGACACGTAATGCGTTGGCGTAGCACACAGATTATTCTTGTCATCCGCTGCATATGCCTCTACCCATTTAGCTCTCGTCTTTTTTTCTATTTCTATCGTTTTTTTACTTTTTTTGATTAAGTAATATTTGAGTCTTATCAATTTTAAGAAGCAATGACAAGATTTATAGAATCATTTGAATTAACCAACCATTTAATAAATAAATTCTCCAAATTAATTATTTTAACATGAAAAAATAACAGGCTTAAAATAAATTATAAATGGATAAGAAATTAATCTTAAAAAATCAAAATAATATTAATTCCAAATTGAAAGATTATAAGATCTTATAACATACATATATAGTAGAAATTGAAAGTTTAAATTGGCTTGTAAAACACAAAAACTTTAAGATTATAAAATATTTTCAAAATTATTTGTAGGCTATGATCTATAGTGCAATATTTTAAGATGATTTGTTTGAATTCTGAAAAGCAATTTGTACAGTTTATATTAAGTGACAAGCAAATTTAACCTTCATGATAAATTATTGAACCATTAACACTAACATAACAGGTTTTCTTTGTTTGTATATAATTCTTTAGTAAGTAATAATATCTATTTTTCTTATATAATTTATTATTTATTTGATGTGAAAGGCATCAAAATTATTTTCCAACAAAATCAACATGATCAATCATAAATCGACCATCATCGATTGACTTTAATCAACCACAATAATCAACCAGGATCGATTGACAATGCATGCTAAGTTTAAATAGAATTTGTTATATGTTTCATAAATCTATTAATTCTGCTAGTTAAGAAATATTTGTATATTAATAATCAAACACTACAATTTTAACACAATTGAATAACTCTTACAAGCCCTCCTTGCCTCTGGGCTTATGGTCTGCAGGGAGGTCGACTGTTCTATGGTAATAACTCACAAGATACAAGTGGTTGGAACAAACTGAACAGTTCCTTGCCTGGAATCATGGGATACTTTCTTCAAAATATACAAGCGGTAGGAAAACAATTGCACAAATGCTACAATCTTTAAAATTATGCGGCACCTTCCTCTGTATTTCACATCGAAAAAGTCTTAATGTACATATTTACGTAATCAATCCTCCATGAAGCATTGCTGGTTCAACGACCACTGAGGATTGATTCAGAGTCGGACAAGGAATTGGAAGAAATTTCACCTGATGATATCGGGATTGTTAAAACATGCTCTGTAGATGCTTCATTGCGAACTGGAACTAAACCGATTACTGCACCGTGCAGTGGTAAATCAGGTAGAGTAGCATTTCCATCCAGATATTGCACCGCTTGCCTCATGCTAGGTCTCGCTGCCGGAGTGCGATGTGTACAGAGCAGGCCTAGCTTTAAGACCACCTCCATTTCTTCCTCCACGTGGTTACCTTCAAATCTAGGATCAACTGTCCCAAGAATGGCACCTCTCTTCCAGCATTCAAGTACCCAGTCAACCAGAACAACCTCCTCAGGTGGTCTTTCTGACTCTACAGGCTTCCTTCCACATGCTACTTCGAGCATAAATGTCCCAAAAGAAAAAACATCGCTGCAGGTAGTTGACTTTCCTGTTCTAGTAATCTCTGGTGCAAGATATCCAACTGTTCCAACCACTTTGGTTGTTTGAGGAGTTGATCCATGGTCATGAAACTTAGCAAGCCCAAAATCTCCTAGCCGTCCGTTAAGATCGGCATCTAATAGAACATTGCTAGCTTTCACATCTCTATGCAGAACAACCTGTTCCCACTCTTCATGGAGGTAAAGAAGGGCAGACGCAACTCCCCTGATGATTTGATATCGCCGAGCCCAGTTAAGGCTGGGTGTGTCATTGCGAAATAGGAGTTTATCAAGGCTTCCATTGGGCATATAATCATAGACCAAGAGGAGCTCTCCCTTTCGCCGGCAATAGCCGAAGAGCTGGACCAAGTTCCTGTGCCTCAGCCTCCCCATGCTAACAATCTCAGCAACGAATTCCTTAGTTCCTTGCCTGGAATCATGGGATACTTTCTTGACCGCGACTTGCATATTGGAAGAAGGCAATACTCCTCTGTAAACCTTTCCGAAACCCCCACATCCCAGCAACTCACTGTCTGTGAAACCCTTGGTTGCTTTGTATAAATCCTTGTAGGAGAATCTTTGAGGACCATATTCCTGTTCCCAATCTTCGCGCAGTTCTTCATATTTCTTCCTCCTTATTATAAAAACATCACCAGAGATTGCTACCAGCAAAATGATTGCTGTTATTGTTGGGACCACAATTCTTAAATTTGGTTTCTTTCTTGATTTTCTCTGAGAAGGAAGTGTAGGCAACTTTGACACGTCAAGGCTTTGAGCTTGTCCGCCTCTGTTGAAGCTCCACCCCAGAATATAGTGGCTGCTTGCCACTGCTCCAGTAGATGCAGAAAAACCAACGTACATAGAATCCAACATAACTGAAGAAAGATCGAGAGGTGTTGACAAGAGAGGCAAGGTTGGTTTTGTTCTTGTGATAGGAGCAACCGTAACATTGAGTAGCTTCTCTACTTCATCGTAATCTATCCACACGTGCATCACATGACCACTTATGAGAGTCAAGCTCTTATTCTCCTTTTCCTCATCTGAAAAGTAGGTCACCGGAGCAGATTCAATGGATATCAAGCTGTTTACATCAATTCCAACGTGGCTGTCATTGATGTCTTTAAGATCCGGGCTTGGAACTGCATCCAGCTCAACTGCCAATAGATGGTTTGAAGGGAGGCCATTGCTCTTAGAATTGAGGATTCCGAAGTACTGAGTTGCCAAAGCCCCTGTGAAGTTCACAGATGGAGAGATTGTGAAGGCCATGCCTTGGCCACCAAGTGTAGGCAGCTCAGGAACCATGGCAAACGCAAACTGGGTAGAGAATGAGAGAGACCGAGAATTGTTGAATAAAGATGTGTTGAACTGAAAAGGGAATGGGAAGAAAGCACGGCCAATTTGCTGTTTTGAAGTGTTTGTCAGCTCTAAGAGACCAGTTGGATGGATTTTTGCAATCTCGCTGAGGAGCAGGTTGGCTCTAGTGAAGCCATGATAGATGAACTGGTTTTCCTCTTGAGCTAAGGCCAAGAGCTTCAAGGAAACAAACAGGCCGAGTAGAAAGTGCAATGATTTGAACGATGCAATCACCATTGTCATACACGGCGTCGCGGGACGGCTCCAGTTTTAAAGATTTTATTGGGGTCGTAATGTAAGTAATTTTGAACGGATCTGAAATTCAGTTACTAAATTAGTTATGACTAAAGGAAGTTAAAGATTATTTTTATTTATGTTTTTATTTTATTTATTTTATTTAAATGTTATAATATTTTAAACTTATTTATAATTTGTTTTTAAAGAAGGTTAATGTTGGTTTTTAAAAATAAAAAACACGTCAAAAAAATATACAAATCCATAAAAATAAAATACTCGTCTAAAATGTTAACATTTAACCCTAGAAAAGCTACATCTGAGTTAAAAAAAAATAAAACAATGGACATAATCTATATTTTATTTTTAAACTTTTGACATCGTTTTTTTTTTTTTGTAAAACATAGAGGTGTCGACAAATATAAAAAAGAAAGATTATGTTGATATTGCAAAAAATAGGCATAACCCATACTTGAGATTTGAGCTTTGTACCGGCGCACGATGACGAGATAAATGAGTGTTGGACCCGTGTTGTTATTTTTTTTTATATTTATTTCGATTAATTTACAAAATGCAAAGAAAATTTAACAAATACTTGTATAAAAAATAAATAAAATACCACTAGGAATCCCCAAAATTACCGAAGTGCCATTATATAGGTAAAATAACAAAAATGCCCCTGGTGGCACGAGTAGCTCACGCGCGGCCACTTTTGGAGGGGAGAAATTCTTCGGAGAGATTTCGGGCCAAAAAGTGTAGATTTTGGTAGATTTGTGGGAGAGGATTCCGATGACGGTGGTTTCGATGGCCGTTGATGGCTAATGAAACAGAATCGACGGTTTGAATTTTTGGGTGGCCGAAGAAGTCACGGCCTTTTCCAGCCAGATTCGCCGCAGAAGGCAGCGAAAAACGCCTGGGTGTTTCTTGTGAGGAGGTGAAGAACCTTTCTGTTGTGGTCCAGAGTCTTTAAATGGCTGGAGATGGTAGATCTGATGAGAGAGAGAGAGAGAGAACCACTGGCTGAAAGGGAGAGAGAATCTGTGAGATCGGCTAGAGTGCAGATGTTAGCATGGTAAACCGGTGCACATGAAGCTTGAGAACAGCTGGATTACTGATGAACTGATCTTTCGGCTGCGGTTGGCTTGACCTAAAAGTTGATTGGACGGTATGATGGACCGAGCTTTGTTGTAGTGTGTTGAGATGTACCAGTAGCTTGGTACACCGAGTTACGTGGCACGACAAGATCACAAAGAAGAGTGTTTTAAGGGTTAAGATGGATTTGGGTTTTAATCCAAAGGTGGTAAACCTTATTAGATCCCATCAAATTAAAGGTTCAGAACTAAATATTATTAGATCTAATGGTTAGGATATTTTGGTATTTTTTAAATTATTTTTAAAAAAATCAATATCTTATTTGAAGAAAAACTAAAAAAACATCAATAGTAATATTAGTATCTTTTTTCTTTTTTCTTTCCCTTTTTTTCAAATTTTTACTGGCTTTTTATAGCAAATACTGAGAGGACACGAGAATTTATAATCAGGAGACACTGCTGTGTATTAAAGAAAAAATTTCACCTTCCCAGCTGACAACTATTACAATAAAAACTTCTGCATTATTGATTTTATTTTATTATATATAATAATAAATATCCTTAGTCTAATTAAAGACTAAAATATTATCACGTTTTTTCCCATTGTTAAGACTTATTTATGTAGGCTGGTCCGAAAAATCTGATAGTTTTTAAAAATGTATTATGGATTTACAATGTAGATTCATTTATACACCAGTGCCCCCATTGCTAAGCTCTAACTGAGCCTTTTTCACCTCAAACAAATAGTTTGATAAGAAAAATCTGTAATTTTAGATGCGAAAGATGGGCCAGACTTAAATTTTACTAGATGATTTTACATAATTAGTTTTATAGAGGGTCGGCTACTCAAAACCAGTCAAGATCTATAAGATCCTCTATATTTCACATCGAACAAGTCTTAATATATATATTTACGTAATCAATCCTCCATGAAGCATTAATTGCTGGTTCAACGACCACTGAGGATTGATTCAGAGTCGGACAAGGAATAGGAAGAAATTCCATCTGATGATATAGGGATTGTTAAAACATGCTCTCTAGATGCTTCATTGCTAACGGGAACTAAACCGATTCCTGCACCGTGCAGTGGTAAATCAGGTAAAGTAGCATTTCCATCCAGATATTGCACCGCTTGCCTCATGCTAGGTCTGGCTGCCGGAGTGCGATGTGTACATAGCAGGCCTAGCTTCAAGACCAACTCCATTTCTTCCTCCACGTGGTTACCTTCAAATCTAGGATCAACTGTCCCAAGAATGGCACCTCTTTTCCAGCATTCAAGTACCCAGTCAACCAGAACAACCTCCTCAGGTGGTCCTTCTGACTCTACAGGCTTCCTTCCACATGCTACTTCGAGCATAAATGTCCCAAAAGAAAAAACATCGCTGCAGGTAGTTGACTTTCCTGTTCTAGTAATCTCTGGTGCAAGATATCCAACTGTTCCAACCACTTTGGTTGTTTGAGGAGTTGATCCATGGTCATGAAACTTAGCTAGCCCAAAATCTCCTAGCCGTCCGTTAAGATCGGCATCTAATAGAACATTGCTAGCTTTCACATCTCTATGCAGAACGACCTGTTCCCACTCTTCATGGAGGTAAAGAAGGGCAGACGCAACTCCCCTGATGATTTGATATCGCCGAGCCCAATTGAGGCTGGGTGTCTCATTGCGAAATAGGAGTTTATCAAGGCTTCCGTTGGGCATATAATCATAGACCAAGAGGAGCTCTCCCTTTCGCCGGCAATAGCCGAAGAGCTGGACCAAGTTCCTGTGCCTCAGCCTCCCCATGCTAACAATCTCAGCAACGAATTCCTTAGTACCTTGCCTGGAATTCTGGGATACTTTCTTGATCGCGACTTGCATATTGGAAGAAGACAATACTCCTCTGTAAACCTTTCCAAAACCCCCATATCCCAGCAACTCACTGTCTGAGAAACCCTTGGTTGCTTTGTATAAATCCTTGTAGGAGAATCTTTGAGGACCATATTCCTGTTCCCAATCTTCGCGCAGTTCTTCATATTTCTTCCTCCTTATTATACAAACATCACCAGAGATTGCTACCAGCAAAATGATTGCTGTTATTGTTGGGACCACAATTCTTAAAAGTGGTTTCTTTCTTGATTTTCTTCGAGTAGGAAGTGTAGGCAACTTTGACACGTCAAGGCTTTGAGCTTGTCCGCCTCTGTTGAAGCTCCATCCCAGAATATAGTGGCTGCTTGCCACTGCTCCAGTAGATGCAGAAAAACCAACGTACATAGAATCCAACATAACTGAAGAAAGATCGAGAGGTGTTGACAAGAGAGGCAAGGTTGGTTTTGTTCTTGTGACAGGAGCAACTGTAACATTGAGTAGCTTCTCTACTTCATCATAATCTATCCACACGTGCATCACATGACCACTTATGAGAGTCAAGCTCTTATTCTCCTTTTCCTCATCTGAAAAGTAGGTCACCGGAGCAGATTCAATGGATATCAAGCTGTTTACATCAATTCCAACGTGGTTGCCATTGATGTCTTTAAGATCCGGGCTTGGAACTGCATCCAGCTCAACTGCCAATAGATGGTTTGAAGACAGGCCATTGCTTGTAGAATTGAGGATTCCAAAGTACCGAGTTGCCAAAGCCCCTGTGAAGTCCACAGATGGAGAGATTGTGAAGGCTATGCCTTGGCCACCATGTGTAGGCAGCTCAGGAACCATGGCAAACGCAAACTGGGTAGAGAATGAGAGAGACTGAGAATTGTTGAATAAAGATGTGTTGAACTGAAAAGGGAATGGGAAGAAAGCACGGCCAATTATCCGTTTTGAAGTGTTTGTCAGCTCTAAGAGACCATTTGGATGGATTTTTGCAATCTCGCTGAGGAGCAGGTTGGCTCCCGTGAAGCCATGATAGATGAAGTGGTTTTCCTCTTGAGCTAGGGCCAAGAGCTTCAAGGAAACAAACAGGCCGAGTAGAAAGTGCAATGATTTGAACGATGCAATCACCATAAGAACGTGCAGAAGATTGTTTTTGCTTCTTCAGATACACATTGGTAAAAGAAAACAGTAGAGCAACGTTAAAGTCTTCTTGATCAAATTGAAGGCTTCAAGTGGAAAAATGATTCCAAAAAGGTGGTCTGTTAAAACGTGTTATAAACTGATTGATAGGATATCTCTTTAATTCTATCTAATTGATTGCGGAAAGGATTAACTTCTTATTTACTTGGCTATTAACGCATGGAAAAGTCAGTAATTAAGGAGTCATTAGTACGAATTAATAATAAATGATCGACTATTATCAAAAAGATAAAAAAAAAAACAAACAAACTTTGCACTTCGAGGTTTCCTTAATCGTTGCTCCAGTTTCAAATCCTTAGTCTAAAGACTAAAATATTATCAGGTTTTTTTCCCATTGTTACGACTTATTTATATAGGCTGGTCCGAAAAATCTGATAGTTTTTAACAATCTATTATGGATTTACCATGTAGATTCATTTATACACCAGTGCCCCCATTGCTAAGCTCCAACTGAGCCTTTTTCACCTCAAACAAATCGTTTGATAAGAAAAGTATGTAATATGCTATTGTTGGGTCAGATTCAAACTTAAATTTTACTGTACAATTACATAATTAGTTTTATTGATCGATGGTCGGTTACTTATAACCAGTCAAGGTCTATAAAATCATCGAATTAGATTTGAAATGTGTTGTTTGAGTCTATTTTATTTTATTTTATTTTATTTTATTTTAGATTGTTAGTTTAATATATTGCTTTATGTTGTCTTTTCTATTTGATTTAGGATTTTAATTTTTCTACAATGATTTAATTCTGACATATTTAAAAAGCTGTAAACCTATTAAAATAACATATTAAATTAAAGAAAAATATTCAAAAATAAAATAGAAATTAAGATTATAGTGATGACAACTTTTGGACAACATCTCCGCTTTTCTTCGCTTGTTATCTTTTTATGTTCTGTTTTTCCGTTCGTGTGTCATTTATAAACAAGTGAACCCTCTCCAAAGCTTTTTTCTTGAAAAAAAAAAAGGAGGGGAAACTACTTTTCAAAGTTGATACAAGATCTAAGAAAATAAAATTTTAAAATCTTCTATAGCAAGAAATAAATTGTACTACCAATTGGACTTCCAAAATAATTATCATTTTACTAAATATTGCAGATTGAATCTACATTGTCCAGACATGCGGTGTGCAAGTGTTCGAATGTAGACCTGGTTTTCCAAAATTCCCTAGTTTATTTTCACTTATTTGAAGTGTTGAAGGAATTGTAGTTAATTTAGGGTAAAAAGAAGATTGAAGTAAAAAAGAACACCATTCTGGTATTTCATCAATTTATCTGAACCAAAATAAAAGTAAGTTCAAGCCTGATACTTATGAATCGATGGAAATGGGGTCTTAGATTGTAAATGTGTAAACATAACAAGAAAATTTCATTTTAACAAAATATTATTCATACCAGGCCTACAGAAGATACCATCTTAGAAAAAGTATTGGGCCTTGTTGAATATTGATAGCTCAAAATGACAATTTTATGTATTTTGTCTATGATACTTAATTTATCAAAAACTCTAATATTTAAGGTTAGTTAGATTTTAAGAAACATGGGCTTTCTGACGTTCAATATGTAACTCTAATTTTTTGTCTGCTTAGATTCGGATTGATGATGCTCTAAAATTTAAAATGCTAGGAAAAAAAATTTCGCCATGTTTAGATGATGGATATTCACATGTTTATGTTCATATCCATTTTCTATTCTTCATAACTGAGAATTTTAGGGATTGGTGACGAATACTGGATTTGTTACAAAACAGTTTTTTTTTTTAGGATTTTAGAGACTTTTCGATGATTAAGTTATTGATTTTATTATACTGAGTTGTAGTAAATGAGTATTATATCTTAAGAACAAAAAAGTTTATCCTTAATTTATGTATGATAAATGCTGAGAATAAGTTGTAAGATAGTAAAAATGATGAACATCTTTTCTAGATCGTTTATAGAATATTTATGGCCTTGAAGTTTATTTTTTCACTTTAAAGTGGGAGAAAGAATAATCAATGTTAATATTGATTGTAAATGTCTCCTTACATGACACTAATTGTTGATGAAAGTATCACATACATATATAAGACGGTCCTACATCAATCTACACACGATATTAATGTTGATTGGATTATCTTTTATAATCAATATTAATATTGATTGACGTATGGATAGCCTTTAGAAGCTTTTTTGCACAACTAGGGTGTAGGGAGATAATGACCCTAGATTCTCATTTTGGGTGCTTGTATCAAGAGGATTATTGGCTTAAGAGGGCGATGATATGGTATCTTGGGCCTGACGGGTAATCGAGTCTAAGGGGATTGGGTCTTTCATCTTGCTAGACCTATAAGCGTTTGGGCTTGGTGCGCAATGAGCCCAAAGGGCTTGGGTCTGCCATCTTGCCATCCCTATAGGCGTTTGGGCCTAGCACGTAGCTGAGCCTAAAGGAATTGAGTCTAACATCTTGTCTTACCCGTGTGTGTTTGGTCCTGGTGTGTTTCCAAGCTCAAGAGAGTTGGGTTTGGCATCTTGCTAAACCCATAAACGCTTGGACCTAGCGCATAACAAAGCCTAAAGGGGTTGGGTTTAGCATCTCGCTAAACCTACAGGTGTTTAGGCCTGACGTATAGCTATGCTTAAGAATGTTGGGTCTGGCATCTTACTAGATCTATAGGAGCTTGGGTCCGAGGCATAGCCGAGCCTAGGAGGGATTGGGCTCGGAATTTTACCAAACCCTTATGTTATGGGTCTTGGCCTCTACTGAGCTTCTATAATAGATATTCTTTAATTTGGTCCCTTGTAGACATGGGCTTTACGAGGAAAAAAGGGTTTTCGTAGAAGATACATCAATCCATCAGCAGCCCTCTAAGTTTTTGCATATGTAATGCGCATAGATATTGCAAATGCCATCTTTATGAATATGTACTCCTTAGAGACTAGCATGCACAATACATGTTTGGATATGGAAGACCCTTTCATCTTCTCGAGGCTGTAGATCTCCTCCTAAAAGAACCTCTGAGTCATGTTTTTCTCCGCCTTTCATCTAAGTTGCTTAGGGGAGTTGGAAAAACTACAACACTAGTCATGCAAAATTACTGACCAAGTCAACTCTGTTTACCGGTTCTTTTGCAGATTGTTTAGTTTCAATATCGCTTTGCTATTCTTAGAAGTTTGTTTAGGATTTTGTGGCTAAAATAATGAATATAGCCGCCAACTCCTAGTTTTATGTAATTGACTTGTCAATATAAAGCAACTCAATTCTGCAAAATAATATATCATCTTGTTCTCTGTTTTCCAACTTCTCTCATTTTATTCAACAGTTTGGTATCATAGCCTTACAATCGTGGCCATTATATTCTTGTGTCTTTTCTTTCTTCTATCTGTAAAATGGGTGATCTGCAAGTTATTGACGGAATTAAAAAACTCAACCATATTAACTATAACACTTGGTCTACATGTATGATGTCCTACATGCAAGGTCAAGATTTGTGGGAGGTTGTCAATGGAAGTGAAACTTTACAACCGGAGGTAAGACACAAATGGTACGTTGAGGAAGTGGAAGATAAAAGTGGGCAAAACACTGTTCGCTTTGAAGACAACAATTGATGATGATATGCTGGAGCATATAAGGGATTTCAAAACTCCCAAAGAAGCTTGAGATATATTTGCCAAGTTATTCTCCAAGAAGAACGATACAAGACTCCAATTACTTGAAAGTGAGTTATTATCAATAACTCAACGCAACATGACAGTTGCTCAGTATTTTCACAAAGTGAAGTCGTTATGCCGTGAAAATTCTGAGTTGGATCCACAAGCTCCCATTCAGGAAACCATGATGAAAAGAATTGTTATCCATAGTTTGAGATCTGAATACAAGGGTTTCATTACTGTAGTACAAGGATGGCAAGATTAACCATCACTTGTTGAGTTTGAAAATTTGTTTGCTAGTCAAGAAGCTTTAGCTAAGCAAATGGGAGGAGCCTTACTAAAGAGTGAAGAGGAAGCACTCTACATCCACAAAGGCAGTGGGAACTTCAAACAACATGGAAATGGTGGATTTAAACGACATAATGACAAGATGAAAAATCATCAAGGTGCAGGAAGTAGTCGTGCAATGGGAGGCTGGAAAAATCAGAGTAACAATAAGAAATTTGAAGGAAAATGTTACAATTGCGGAAAGAAGGGTCATATGGCGAAATTTTTTACGTTGCAGACAAAGTTCATGGAGAGTAATGTTGTTACTTCTAAAATTGAAGACGAATGGGATACTGAGGCATTATTTGTTACAGAAGAAAAAGAAGAAGAAGATGAAGATGAGCTAGCCTTTACAGCAACAATATCTGATCAAATCAACTATGAGAAAGACTGGATAATTGACTCTGGTTGCTCCAATCATATGACTGGAGATAAAGTGAAGCTGTAAAATTTGACAGAATACAAGGGAAATCGTGTGGTGGTAACAACCAATAACTCAAAATTACCAATAGCTCATGTTGGTAATACAATGGTCTCTAACCATTACAGTGATAATGAGGTATCATTTTAGAAAGTCTATCATGTTCCAGGTATGAAGAAAAACCTTCTTTCTGTATCACAATTAACATCTTTAGGGCATTTTATTTTGTTCGGTCCACAAGATGTGAGAGTATATCACAATCTTAAGATTGCAAAAGAACCACTGATGAAGGGGCAGAGATTAGAGTCAGTATATGTAATGTCTGCAGAAATTACATATGTAGACAAGACCAGAAAGAACGAGACAACAGACTTATGGCATCTACGTTTGAGTCATGTTAGATATTTTAAGCTAGCTGTAATGATGAAGAAGTCGGTGTCGAAGGGACTTCCTCAACTTGAAGTAAGAACAGACACAGTATGTGCAAGATGCCAGTATGGGAAAGCTCATCAGTTGTCGTATGAAGAGTCCAAGTTTAAAGCCAAGAAACCATTGGAATTAGTCCACTCCGATGTTTTTGGACCTGTGAAGCAAGCTTCTATCAGTGGGATGAGATACACGGTGACTTTTATTGATGATTTTTCAAGGTATGTGTGGGTTTATTTTCAAAAAGAGAAATATGAAACCTTCTCAAAATTCTAGGAGTTTAAAAGTGCAGCAGAAGTAGAGATTGGTGAAAAAATTTGTTCTTTACGCACAGACAATGGGGGAGAGTACACATCAGATGAATTCTCTAATTATCTACTGGAACATCGAATACATCATCAATTCACGTGTGCCAACACTCCACAATAGAATGGCGTCGCGAAAAGAAAAAACAGACACCTCACGCAACTCTGCCGCAAAGATGCTCCACGCAAAGAATGTTCCAAGACGTTTTTGGGCGTAAAACAATGAAAACTGCCACTTATGTGATGAACAGGCTTCCTCAACAACTATTAGATCTAATGGTTACGATATTTTTGATATTTTTAAAATTATTTTTTAAAAAAAATCAATATCTTATTTGCGTGAAGAAAAACTAAAAAAAAAAACTTCAATAGTATTATTAGTATCTCTTTTCTTTTTTCTTTCCCTTTTTTTTCAAATTTTCAGTGGCTTTTTATAGCAAATACTGAGGGGACACGGGAATTTATAACTAGGAGACACTGCTATGTATTGAAGAAAAAATTTCACCGCCCAACTGCACCAACTACTAAAAATAAAAACTTCTGCATTATTGATTTTGTTTTATTATATATAATAATAAATATTTATATGGGTAAAACTAAAAATTCAAATCAGTATTAGAAAAAACTCGTTTCAACAGTTAAAAATCCCTTCTTGATTACTGAAAAATTAATTTGAAACACCAAAAATATTTTTCGATTGGTATCAACCTGGTGGACCGGGTTTTGACCGAAAATAACAGTTTTGACCCAAAATGATCCGAAACTCATTTTTTATCCCGGTCGACATGGTTTGACCTGTATTGACTCGGTGGGCTCGGTTTTGACTGGAAATGACGGTATTGACCCAAAACAGCATGAAACTCATTTTTTATCCCGATCGACATGGTTTGACCCGTATTGACCCAATAAGCTCTTTTTTTTGGAAAAAGACGGTTGAACTAAGAAAATATATTTTTGAATTCTAAACTTTTTTTTTCTTAATTTTTTTGGATTTTTATGAATAAAAATAGAAATAAAATAACATTCAACAAAATTTTAAAGAATTCAAAATTGAGTTATTACAATCATAATAACGTGCAGAAGATTGTTTTTGCTTCTTCAGTTTCACATTGGTAAAAGAAAACAATAGAGCAACGTTAAAGTCTTCATGATCAAATTGAAGGCTTCAAGTGGAAAAATGATTCCAAAAAGCTGGTCTGTTAAAACGTGTTATAAACTGATTGATAGGATATCTCTTTAATTCTATCTAAGTGATTGCGGAAAGGATTAACTTAGTATTTACTTGGCTATTAATGCATGGAAAAGTCAGCAAGGAGTCATTAGTACGAATTAATAATAAATTATCGACTATTATCAAAAAGATAAAAGAAAACAAACTTTGCACTTCGAGGTTTCCTTAATCGTTGCTACAGGTTCAAATTCTTGGTCTAAAGACTAACATATTATCACGTTTTTTCCCATTGTTATGACTTATTTATATAGGCTGGTCAGAAAAATCTGATAGTTTTTAAAAATGTATTATGGATTTACCATGTAGATTCATTTATACACCAGTGCCCCCATTGCTAAGCTCCAACTGAGCCCTTTTCACCTCAAACAAATAGTTTGATGAGAAAAATCTGTAATTTTAGATGCGAAAGTTGGGCCAGACTTAAATTTTACTAGATGATTTTACATAATTAGTTTTATAGAGGGTCGGCTACTCATAACCAGTTAAGATCTATAAGATCCTCTATATTTCACATGGAACAAGTCTTAATGTACATATTTACGTAATCAATCCTCCATGAAGCATTGCTGGTTCAACGACCACTGAGGATTGATTCAGAGTCGGACAAGGAATTGGAAGAAATTTCATCTGATGATATAGGGATTGTTAAAACATGCTCTCTAGATACTTCATTGCTAACTGGAACTAAACCGATTCCTGCACCGTGCAGTGGTAAATCAGGCAAAGTAGCATTTCCATCCAGATATTGCACCGCTTGCCTCATGCTAGGTCTAGCTGCTGGAGTGCGATGTGTACAGAGCAGGCCTAGCTTTAAGACCAACTCCATTTCTTCCTCCACGTGGTTACCTTCAATTCTAGGATCAACTGCCCCAAGAATGGCACCTTTATTCCAGCATTCAAGTACCCAGTCAACAAGAACAACCTCCTCAGGTGGTCTTTCTGACTCTACAGGCTTCCTTCCACATGCTACTTCGAGCATAAATGTCCCAAAAGAAAAAACATCGCTGCAGGTAGTTGACTTTCCTGTTCTAGGAATCTCTGGTGCAAGATATCCAACTGTTCCAACCACTTTGGTTGTTTGAGGAGTTGATCCATGGTCATGAAACTTAGCAAGCCCAAAATCTCCTAGCCGTCCGTTAAGATCGGCATCTAATAGAACATTGCTAGCTTTCACATCTCTATGCAGAACGACCTGTTCCCACTCTTCATGGAGGTAAAGAAGGGCAGACGCAACTCCCCTGATGATTTGATATCGCCGAGCCCAATTGAGGCTGGGTGTCTCATTGCGAAATAGGAGTTTATCAAGGCTTCCGTTGGGCATATAATCATAGACCAAGAGGAGCTCTCCCTTTCGCCGGCAATAGCCGAAGAGCTGGACCAAGTTCCTGTGCCTCAGCCTCCCCATGCTAACAATCTCAGCAACGAATTCCTTAGTACCTTGCCTGGAATCATGGGATACTTTCTTGACCGCGACTTGCATATTGGAAGAAGGCAATACTCCTCTGTAAACCTTTCCAAAACCCCCACATCCCAGCAACTCCCTGTCTGTGAAACCCTTGGTTGCTTTGTATAAATCCTTGTAGGAGAATCTTTGAGGACCATATTCCTGTTCCCAATCTTCGCGCAGTTCTTCATATTTCTTCCGCCTTATTATACAAACATCACCAGAGATTGCTACCAGCAAAATGATTGCTGTTATTGTTGGGACCACAGTTCTTAATTGTGGTTTCTTTCTTGATTTTCTTCGAGTAGGAAGTGTAGGCAACTTTGACACGTCAAGACTTTGAGCTTGTCCGCCTCTGTTGAAGCTCCACCCCAGAATATAGTGGCTGCTTGCCACTGCTCCAGTAGATGAAGAAAAACCAACGTACATAGAATCCAACATAACAGAAGAAAGATCGAGAGATGTTGACAAGAGAGGCAAGGTTGGTTTTGTTCTTGTGACAGGAGCAACTGTAACATTGAGTAGCTTCTCTACTTCATCATAATCTATCCACACGTGCATCACATGACCACTTATGAGAGTCAAGCTCTTATTCTCCTTTTCCTCATCTGAAAAGTAGGTCACCGGAGCAGATTCAATGGATATCAAGCTGTTTACATCAATTCCAACGTGGTTGTCATTGATGTCTTTAAGATCCGGGCTTCGAACTACATCCAGCTCAACTGCCAATAGATGGTTTGAAGACAGGCCATTGCTTGTAGAATTGAGGATTCCAAAGTACTGGGTTGCCAAATCCCCTGTGAAGTTCACAGATGGAGAGATCGCGAAGGCCATTCCATGGCCACCAAGTGTAGGCAGCTCCGGGACCATGGAAAACGCAAACTGGGTGGAGAATGAGAGAGACCGAGAATTGTTGAATAAAGATGTGTTGAACTGAAAAGGGAATGGGAAGAAAGCACGGCCAATTTGCTGTTTTGAAGTGTTTGTCAGCTCTAAGAGACCATTTGGATGGATTTTTGCAATATCGCTGAGGAGCAGGTTGGCTCCAGTAAAGCCGTGATAGATGAACTGGTTTTCCTCTTGAGCTAAGGCCAAGAGCTTCAAGGAAACAAACAGGCCGAGTAGAAAGTGCAATGATTTGAACGATGCAATCATCATAAGAACGTGCAGAAGATTGTTTTGCTTCTTCAGTTATATATAGGTAAAAGAAAACCATAGAGCAACGTCAAAGTCTTCATGATCAAATTGAAGGCTTCAAGTGGAAAAATGATTCCAAAGAGTTGGTCTGTTAAAACGTGTTATAAACTGATTGATAGGATATCTCTTTAATTTTATCTAATTGATTGCGGAAAGGATTAACTTAGTATTTACTTGGCTATTAATGCATGGAAAAGTCAGTAAGGAGTCATTAGTACGAATTAATAATAAATTATCGACTATTATCAAAAAGATAAAAGAATACAAACTTTGCACTTCGAGGTTCGAATGCTTAGTCTAAAGACTAAAATATTATCACGTTTTTTCCCATTGTTATGATTATATGAGCTGGTCCGAAAAATCTGATAGTTTTTAACAATCTGTTATGGATTTACCATGCATAAAACCTAGTAGACACCGGTGCCTCGTTGCTAAGCTCCATTTGAGGCTTTTTCACCTTAAACAAATAGTTCGATAAAAAAAATATCTGAAATTTTAGATGTGATAATTGGGTTGGATTTAAATTTTACTAGATGATTTTTTTATAGTGGGTCAGCTCATAAGTACCAGTTAAGATCTATAAGATCCTCGAATTATGGTTCAAATATGTTGTTTGAGTTAATTTCATTATTATTAATTTTTTTTAGATTATTAGTTTAATATATTACTTTATGTTGTTGATTTAGGATTTTAATTTTTCTATAATGTTTTCTGACATATTTAAGAACCTGTAAACTTGTTAAGAAAACAAATCAAAATAAAATAGAAATTAAGGTTATTGTGATGATAACTTTTCACGAACATCTTTATCTTTCTTTGCTTGTTGTCTTTTTATTTTTTGTTTTTCATCCATGTCATTTATAAGTAAGTGAACCCTCTCCAAAGCTTAATTTTTTCTGAGTAAAAAAAAATAGGAAAAACTACTTTTCAAAGTTGATACAAGATCAAAGAAAATAAAATTTTAAAATCTTCTATAGCAAGAAACAAGTTCTACTACCAGTTGGACTTCCAAAATAATTATCATTTTAATAAATATTGCAGATTGAATCTACATTGCTCCGACATGTGGTGCGCAAGTGTCCGGATTTAGACCTGGTTTTCCAAAATTCCATAGTTTATTTTCACAAATTTGAAGTCTTGAAGGAATTGTAGTTAATTTAGGGTAAAAAGAAGATTAAAGTAACAAAGACCATGATTATAGCATTTCACCAATTTATCTAAACCAAAATAAAAGTAAGTTCAAGCCTGATGCTTATGAACCAATGGAAATGGGGTCTTAGATTGTAAATACGTATACATAACAAGAAAATTTCATTTCAACAAAATATTATTCATACCTGAACCTGGCCATCTTTAACTGTATACAGAAGAATGATACCATCTTAGGAAAAGCATTGGGCCTTGTTGAATATTGATAGCTAACTAAAAATAACAATTTTATGTATTTTATGTACTATGCTAAATTTATCAAAAACTCTAATATTCAAGGCTAGTCAGATTTTAAGAAAAGTGGGCTTTCTAATATTCAATATATAACTCTAATTTTGTGTTTGCTTAGATTCGGATTGATGATGCTTCAAAATCCAGAATGCTAGGGGAAAAAAATTTACATGATTAGATGATGGATGATCATATGTCCATTTTCCATTTTTCATAACTAAGGATTTTAGAAATTAGTGACGAGGATTGGATTTCTTGCAAAACAGTTTGTTTTTTAGGATTTTAAGGACTTTCCGATAATTAAGTCATTGACTTTCTTATAATGAGTTGCAAGAAATGAGCATTAAATTCTAAGAACAAAAACGTTTATCCTTAATTTATGTATGATAAATGTTGAGAATAAGTTGTAAGAGAGTAAAAAAAATGAACATCTTTCTTGGATCGTTTATAGAATATTTATAACTTTGAAGTTTCCTTTTTCAATCTTAAGTGGGAGAAAAACCTTTATAATCGATATTAATATTGATTGTAAGTATCTTCTTTAATGACACCAATTGTTGATGAGAGTATCACATACATATAAAAGACGGTCTTACATCAATCTACACACGATATTAATGTTGATGAGATCATCTTTTATAATCAATTATAATCAATATTAATATTGATTGACGTATGGAGATAGCCTTTAGAAGATTTTTTGCACAACTAGGGTGTATGAAGATAATGACCCTAGATTCTCATCTTGGGTGCTTGTATCAAGAGGAATCATTAGCTTAAAAGGACGATGATATGGTATTTTGGGCTTAACAAGTAATCGAGTATAAGAGGATTGGGTCTTTCATCTTGCTAGACCTACAAGCGTTTGAGCTAGGTGTGCAGCTGAGCCCAAAGAGGTTGGGTCTGACATCTCGCCATCCCCATAGATGTTTAGGCCTGCCGTGAAGTTAAGCCTAAAGGGATTGAGTTGGGCATCTTGCCTTACCCGCTTGTGTTTGGTCCTGGTGTGTTTCCAAGCTCAAGAAGGTTGGGTTTGGCATCTTGCTAGACCTATAAATTCTTGAGCTTAACATATAGCCGAGTTTAAGGGGGTTGGGTCTAGCATCTCGTCAAATTCACAGGTGTTTAAGCCTGGCGTATAGCCATGCCTATAAAAATTGGGTCTGACATCTTGCTAGACCCATAAAAGCTTGGATCCGGCGCGTAGCTGAGCCTAGGAGGGATTGAGCTTGGAATTTTACCAAACCCTTATGTTATGGGTCTTGGCCTTTTATGTAATGGATCTTCTTTCCTTGTGCCTTCTAGACATGAGCTTTATGAGAAGAAAAAAAGAGGGTTTTCCATAAAAGATACATTAATCCATCAGCACCACTCTAAGTTTTTGCATATTTAATGTGCATAGATATTGCAAAGGCCATCTTTATGAATATGTACTCCTTAGAGGCAGGCATGCACAATACATGTTTGGATAAGGAAGACTCTTTCATCTTCTCGGGGCTGTAGATCTCCTCCTAAAAGAACCTCTTAGTCATGTTTCTCTCTGCCTTTCATCTAAGTGGCTTAGGGGAGTTGGAAGACTCCAGCGGGGACTGGTGAGATTGATGACTGACTTCTTTCCCATGATGTCTCGAGGGGTTGTCTATGAAGTGATGACTTTTTGGGAAGGCATCATCTCGATGGGAGTGTCCCCTCAAGGAGCTAGCAAGTTGTTTAGGTGGGAAGGTCTCTGTATCGCTCTCTTCCGCCTCTTGTTGATAAGACAATTTTCTTTTAATAGGAGGAAAATCCCGTTGTTGTGGGGCTGGGACTAGAGGAGTTACCTCATGGGAAGGTGCCTTTTTTGGTTGGGGTTGTTGATGAGGTGCAGTGTGATGTTGCCCTTAAGATGCCAGAACACCTTGAGTGAGAGCTTATACCTGGTGAATGAGTCGTTGAAAATCTAGGAGAGCTTGTGGGGTAGATGTGTTAATTAATCAATGAACTTTACAATTTACAATCTTGACAAAATTGAATAACTCCAACAAGCCCTCCTTGCCTATGGTCTTATGGTATGCATATCTTAGGTATAGACCAGCCTCCATCAGTGTTTGATCCAACCACCACTTTCGTTAATAAAGAGACTAGAGTTGAACTAAGCTTAATCATCAAGCTCTTTTTGTGCTATTCTCATGGAGGAGACTGCATTTAGTATAAGTTGAAGTAGCATGTGTTGTCACTTCAATTTCACGAACTTTCTGATATTTTTCTTAGTGTAAACTCACGAGCTCGTAGCTCGATTATCTAGCTAATGCATTGCATCTTTTTCTGTCCGTTACAATCGGAACATGTTATACTAAAGTCTTACTGATGCAAATAATAAATTTAAACAGAGTAAAGAAAAACAGTACAAGTTAATAACAGCTCATAAGATATAAGTGGTTGGCAAAAAATTGCACAAATGCTACAATCTTCAAAATTCTGTGGCACATTCCTCTATATTTCACATGGAACAAGTCTTAATGTACATATTTACGTAATCAATCCTCCATGAAGCATTGCTGGTTCAACGACCACTGAGGATTGATTCAGAGTCGGACAAGGAATAGGAAGAAATTTCATCTGATGATATACGGATTGTTAAAACATGTTCTGTAGATGCTTCATTGCTAACTGGAACTAAACCGATTCCTGCACCATGCAGTGGTAAATCAGGTAAAGTAGCATTTCCATCCAGATATTGCACCGCTTGCCTCATGCTAGGTCTAGCTGCTGGAGGGCGCTGTGTACAGAGCAGGCCTAGTTTTAAGACTACCTCCATTTCTTCCTCCACGTGGTTACCTTCAAATCTAGGATCAACTGTCCCAAGAATGGCACCTCTCTTCCAGCATTCAAGTACCCAGTCAACAAGAACAACCTCCTCAGGTGGTCTTTCTGACTCTACAGACTTCCTTCCACATGCTACTTCGAGCATAAATGTCCCAAAAGAAAAAACATCGCTGCAGGTAGTTGACTTTCCTGTTCTGGTAATCTCTGGTGCAAGATATCCAACTGTTCCAACCACATTGGTCGTTTGGGGAGTTGATCCATGGTCATGAAACTTAGCAAGCCCAAAATCTCCTAGCCGTCCATTAAGATCGGCATCTAATAGAACATTGCTAGCTTTCACATCTCTATGCAGAACAACCTGTTCCCACTCTTCATGGAGGTAAAGAAGGGCAGATGCTACTCCCCTGATGATTTGATATCGCTGCGCCCAATTAAGGTTTGGTTTTACTTTACAAAATAGGAACTTGTCGAGGCTTCCGTTAGGCATATAATCATAGACCAAGAGAAGCTCTCCTTTCCGCCGGCAGTAGCCTAAGAGCTGTACCAAGTTCCTATGCCTTAGCCTCCCCATGGTCGCAATTTCAGCTACAAATTCCTTCATTCCCTGGTTCGAATCATGAGTGATTTTCTTGACTGCAATTTCTACCTTGGAAGAACGTAATTCTCCTCTGTAAACCCTTCCAAAACCTCCATATCCAAGGAGTCCTTTGTCTTTGAAACCTTTAGTTGCTTTGTAGAGATCCTTGTAGCGAAACCTTTGAGGACCGTATTGCTGCTCCCAATCTTCGTGTACTTCTTCATATCTCTTCCTCATAATGTACATAGTTGCAAAACTTGCTATGAGTAAAACAGATACTGTTATCAATGGGATCATAATTCGTAAATATGGTTTGTTAGTTGAATTTCTTTCAGGAGGAAGTGAAGGGAGCTTTGAAGTGTCTAGGCTCTGTGCTTGCCCACTTTTGTTGAAGCTCCATCCAAGAATATAGTGATGACTGGATACAGAACCAGTGGATGAAGAGAAACCAACGTACATGGACTCCAAAACAACTAGAGAGAGATTAATAGGTGTTGACAAGAGAGGCTGTTGAGGTTTCATGATACTTACAGGAGCTAGTGTTACGTTGAGTAGGTTCTCCATTTCATCATAGTCTATCCACACTTGCATTGGGTCCCCACTTATGAGCTGCAAGCTTTCATTTTCCCGTTCATGTTTTGAAAAGTATGATGCTGGAGCAGATTGAATGGATGTCAAATTGTTGACATCTATCCCAACATGATTGTCTCCGATATCTCGAAATTCAGGACTTCTCACAGCATCAAGCTCAATGGCAAGCAGGTGATTTGAAGATAAACCGACTGTGGTAGAATTAAAGAGACCAAGATATTGAGTGGCAGTGGCACCCTTGAACTCTGTAGATGGAGAAATAGCCAACGCAATGCCATGTCCACCACGCGTAGGCGTCTCGGGAACCATGGCAAACACAAAGTTCGTAGAAAATGAAAGGGACCTAGAATTGTTGGGGAAAGATGATTTGAAATGGAAGGGAAATGGGAAGAAAGCATGACCAATTTGCTGCTTTGAAGTGTTTGTCAGTTCCAACAAGCCATTGGGGTGAATACTTGCAATCCCGTTGAGGCTCAGGTTGGCTCCCGTGAAGCCATGGTAGATGAATTGGTTTACCTCTTGAGCCAAAGCCAAGTGTTTTAAGGATATGAAAAGAGCTAGAAGAAAATGGAGTGATCTAAGTAAGGCTTCCATTGAGAAAATTAAAGACAGGAGGTGATGCTTGCGTATTCAGCCTTTTAAGAACTTCTGTGATATGAAGCTGTAACCTTTGCTGCATTTACATTCGAATCCTTCAGCCAAAACATCGACATGCTTTGCGCAGATGCAACGTCAACAACTTGGACTTGAGAAAAGTAATGACAATATAAAACATTGTGCGAGTGAAGTTAGAAACAGCTTGCGACTGCTAAATGGCTCTAGAGGTCCCACACAAAGACAATTCTAGAACAAAAAAATTATTATTCAAGGAAGAACAACAAGAATATTTTAACTACATGAATTATAACACTTCAACTTCAACTACATATAGTTGACATTCAGTGCTTGAGCTTGTTCTAACGACTTAAGGGACAGAAGTTTCGGTATGAAATTGCAATTTGTCAATCATAGGCGGTTCGTTTTTTAAAACAAGTAGAACAACATATATGTTGTCTTGGAAGATGAGTTATGGTAAGAAATACAATTTGGCAACTTGAAGAAAAAATGAGAATTTTGGTTGCTCTAAGCTTGATGCCAATAATTTAAACTGATGTTCCTCCCATTTTGGTCAAGTTTCTACAAATGCAGGCATCTGAAGTCCAATGTTGTCTGCTTTGAATTTTCATGACAAATAATAGTAGAAGAATTAAGGGGATTTTTTTAAAATTCTTTGACTTGTCCACATAGAAAAAAATAAATAAATAAAGTAGTAATGACCACATAATATTGACAGTTGCTCCTCCCCTTCAAGTCCCAATCATAAATTCAATGACATGCTTAAGATAATATTTAGTCTGATGTCATCCCTGATTACTAAGGATACTACAAACAGTCACCTGTCGGGTTTGGTGAATTCCTTTACAAGAAATGATGTTCGAAGCACTGTCAAGACACATGTTTGGAAAATAGGAACAGCTTTATCGAGGAAAAACATGTTGAGGCGTTGCAAAACCACGGGAACATGCACGATAATACAAGTTGAAACTACTATCTGGGAAGGACATGTGACAGCGATCATGAGCAACGTGGTTTTGGTATTTTCCCAGGGCAGTTCTCTGGTTTTGGTGGTCATTTTAGGTACTTAATCGTATCAGTTCACCATCGGCTAAGAGTCGAAGACTGTTAGTTTTTCTGTGAGTATAATGAAAAACAAGTGCATGGCATCAATCTTCCTGCCAGAATGATCGAATCGTAGCCCCACCACCATGATGTCCCTTTTTGAATATCTGCTATGTAGTTTATATTAAGTAATTAGCAGCATTAATGAACTGATAATCTTAATTTAACAGCATTGAATGTAC
Organism: Populus x sibirica; assembly: GCA_019202695.1. Lineage (NCBI taxonomy): Eukaryota > Viridiplantae > Streptophyta > Magnoliopsida > Malpighiales > Salicaceae > Populus > Populus x sibirica. The sequence continues at coordinate 149,309 of JAGMVL010000634.1, read as the reverse complement.
ACATTTTGTTACTGTGCTCTCTCCCTGTGTGTAATGTTCACAGTCAAAAAATAAGGCAAAATGCACCTTACGATCAACAGAGATCAGTTAATTGATGCTCATAAATCAGTAGTAAAAGAAAATTGCTATTCCTCGTGTTTTCCAGAATTCCATTCCATCCACATTGCCACTGATATTAAGCTCACCTGCTGCTCAATCCCATCAGGTGATTTAACATCGCTGATTGTGCTACCACCCTGATGACTGAACTAGTTTCAGATGAGGAATAGGAAGAAATGTTACATTCAGTGCAGGGATCCACAAAATACAATCTCCAATTACTTATCGCTAATTCTAAGCAATTATCGCCACCGTCATTGGCAAACTACTTATTGTCATATATAGAATTTGGTACGCTGAATAGCCAAAAAAATATATTATCTATCGAATTCCCCATTCAGTTGGCTTGAAGTATCCTTCCATGATTTTCTTCTTCAGTAACTGCAACGACAAGATATCCCATGAGCAAAAGGAGTTATTCCTGAAGTACTTGTCAACAAATTATACTGAATATTTTAGCCCTAATAGCAGGTCAGGACAACCTTTTAACAATAGTAAATATGATAAAATCATGTTACAACCTATAATCCATTCTGATTATAGCTTCTCTCCACCAATATTTCTAATTAATTGCGCTACTAGAGAATGAAGGAAAAATTAAGTTACCTTCATGAGCATCGATTGAGATTGGGATATTTGAGGATGAGTTCTTAGCTGAATGGTAAACTGTAGGTTGGGAGGACTCCGAGCCCCGAAGAAGAGAGTTGACAGCATCTTTCACCTTATCCACCATACTCACATTACCAGCAGCTTTTCTTGGACTTATTGCTTGAGATATCACTTGAGAAAGTGCTCTGTCATCTTCTCCTGGCTCAAATTTGTGGATTATATACTCCTTCACTGAAACTCCTTTATCCCATTTTTGCTCCCCGGTTCTGAAATGGTAACCAGATGCTGCATCTGTCGGGGCTCGGTCTGGATCTGATGCAACTTGGTCTGGTGCTACTTTGGTTGGTACTGCTACAGATGATGATGCTTTGCCTTTGCCCGCGGGGTCTAATCCTGTTGCATCTGATGCTTCAGGGGTTGAAATATCAAGGCTTTGAATCTTGGAAGTTATGGCATGGGTGGCATCAGATACTGTGGCATATGCTGGTGCCAGCTTCTCTGCCATAATTTCGGATAATGTCTTGGAAAAGTTCTCATTTTCTTGTTTCCCGTTCACGGTTTCAGTTACTGGCTTGTCTTCAGCAGCACAGGTCACGCTACTTGGCAAAACATGCTTCTCTGGTATCACAGGAACTGCTCTTGGATGCTGTCTAGCTGCCTCCTTGTACCCCTCAGGAGCCATCTCTGATTCGTACACTGAGAGATCATGTAGACGAGTTAATTAAATGCACATTCATTTAGGCAAATATTCCAAAGAAATTTTTCTCTCTTTAGATTTTATGGTGTTCCTACTTGGCGCTCCAAGATATTCAGGATCTTCTTCAGCTTCATCATCATCCAGGCTAACACCCCATGGAGGAGTGGTGTTACTGTCATCACTATGCTTCTTTTTGATGAGATTGCTTCGCCATTTCTTGGCCCTCTCCTTCACTTTAGCAATAACTGATTTCTTGTGATTGGGGGATTGATCATACTCCAGGTCATGGTCCTTCCAAAAAGTTGGTGAGGAGTGTGGTGACCACCTAGATACTTCCTCAGCTGCTCATGCAAACCTCAAACGTCAGAAGTGACAGGAACATGAATTTTCGTGACTTTGGTATCAATTAAAAGCATTTATTTTTCACGAACAAATTACGTTGTAAGCTAAATTAAAACACATTTGTTATCAATTCTCAATATCTGAAGAAAGAGTTGATGTATGAACTGAACATAAACAAATCCTAAAATATTCTTAAGCTGCCGATAAGCAATAGCTCAACCACTTGTTATTCCCATTTCCTATTACACTCGAGTTCAAGCCTCCTTGGAGAAACAGAACCATTAACCGTTTCTTCTATCATGGATGGTTATATTAGAGTTTATGCAATTACCTCGTAGAAGTTCTTCCACGGTTGGGCTGGTTGGAGTTCTAGGGCCGTTACCATGTCTGTGCCTGACAGCAATTGGAGCCATTGCTCCAGTACGTGATTGAGGGTGTGCCATCATTTCCTTCAGCGTTGCGTTTCTCCCCAAATGTCCATCCTTTTTTCTGCATCTCTTATTACAGAGAGGGAAATTTAAGAGAACGGGGGATGCCCAAGCATCTCTTTCCCGGAGTTCTTGCACAGGCAGTGAACAAGAGCCGCATGTCATCTGTGGTAAAAGCCAAAAGGTAGGGAGACTTGTGGGCTCCAATTTTACATGTGGCAATAAGATAATGCAGTTAAATTGTTGCTTGTCACAAAAAGTCACCTCCTGAAATAGCAAGTTGACTAAGCCTGCATGAATGTTTCCCCTTTTGTAGTCTTATGGCTTCAAAGAGGTATTTCCTCTTGCATGGTCGCCTTGATCGACCACAGCAAAACACCAGCCACCATGGTCCATGGTTAAAAAATGCAGCCCCCCCGCCCGCCCGCCCGCCCTCCTTGTTTCCAGATCATAATCATATACAGAAGGCGACAACCATCCTAACCCTGACTATCGCCATCAATTTAGCTGCGCCCCGCTTTGTCTCAATTCTGACGAGGAAAACTTACTACATTGTCTCGAACACACAAACTTTGGTTATAAGAAAACCTCAAGAGCGTGAGCATCAAATCCAAAACAATAATCAAAGCGTGAAGAGATACAAAATTTATGAACAAGTAAATTCTTCGCATGTTAGACTTCTCTCATATCAAATTCACTTCAAATAAGCACAAGCTTCTATAGGAAAAGAAAAATCACAACCAAATCTATATTTTTATGTAGATTCTTCTCAAACCTTTAGCTGTTTCTATTTAACTCAATTCAACTTTAATCCCAGATCGCTCGGGGTCTGGTGGAACTACATTGTGACTTTCCATCTTATTTTTTGTCCAAGAAAAAATGTAATTGCCAATAAACGAAGAAAAAAAAAGTTTACATCACATGAAAATGTATGACCCTCATGAAACTTCCTTGTACCAAAAGCTAAAGATTGAGGGGGACAGCCAAACCAAAACGAGAGTGAAAGAGCGAGGAAAAGCAGAAAGATAATGAACAAAAAAAATGATGGAATCTCATTACAATCTAAACTTTTTAGGGAATAAGTTAGTAATTCATCTATGAGATTTTTCTTTCCTTTTCTCCCTTCTCGAGAATCTCTGGATGTTCCCATATAATTTTTTTACCTCCATGATGCTTTGACTATTTGGATCTCACTGGTGTTGAACAATCGATGACTGTCTTCAGTGGCAGGGATGGAGTAAAATAAATGAGGGGGAAACGTGAGAAAAATACAAGGATGAAGGTGACAACTAAAATAAGCAAACTTTTGGAGGGGGTAATTGATATAAACCTTAGACATATGGGGTCAAAATAACTTTAGAAAAATAATAGAGGGGCGTGGGGGGTGTTGGGGATGGCTCGCACCCTGCCAAAAGGTGCAGCGCCCGCCTTGGCTATTTTAGTAATTCATGGGACACACTGCATTTCATGGTTCTGCTTCTATTCTGATGCAGGGCAAATCTTAAAGCACAACAAACTAGTGGCTAGCAGTTTGGTTCACCGGCAGTGCATCATGCTATTTCTTCCTCCCATTCCCATAGTTCATCATGCACAATCACCCATCCGCACTCTTCTGTATCGCTGGATCAAAAGAATAGAGACTTGAAATCTGTAACCTTGACTCATCCTTTCAGACAGTTGATTTGAGAACTGTCAAAAGTAAACCCATCATTATTTCATGCCCCGTACAATAATCTAAGCCAATTACGATAGCAGATTTGCAAAATCCATTGTGCATTCTCAATAATATAGTAAAGAAGATACACCAAGTGGTTTAAAATGCAGCTTTATGGAAAATTTCTTACCATTTTTTTCTCACCCAAATAGCTGATCACTCCTGTATGCTAAAAGCAAACCAGGTAAAAAGTTCTGTCAGCCACTGCCTGACAATGACTGTTCAAAACCAGCTACTATTCTGCTGCAATGACACTGGGCTGGATATTGCAAGAAAAAAACCAGGCATCCGTTCTCTCAAGTCCAACTATAACCAGGCTTCTTCCTTAGCCCTCTATCACACATCAGTTTCCGTAAGTCTGCTGCATCGTCCCAATTACCGTCCACAGTCAATACACTGGATAGCAGTACATATGTCGCTGGATCATTAGGCCAGAGCTCTAGAAGCTTTTTTGCAGAACGTGCAGCAATCTCTCTATTTCCATGAACCAGACTAGCACTAAGAAGAGCTTTATAGACTGAGGGCGCTGGTACTATAGGCATGCTATTAATGAAGGCTTCCGCCTCATTAAGATACCCAGCTCGACCAAAAGTATCTACAAGACTGGCATAATGCTCTACTTTAAGGGGTTCTAGCAAAATATCACTTTTCATCGTGTCAAAATACTCAATTCCCTTATCCACAAAACCAACATGGCTACAAGCACACAGCACAGCAAGGAAGGTAGAACTATTCGGCTTGATTTCAGTTTTTCTCATTTGTTCAAACAATTCCACAGCCTCTCTGCCATATCCATGATGAGCAAATGCTGTTAGAAGTGCATTCCATGAGATCACATCATGTTCCTCCATGAACCAAAAGACTCTCTTCGAATCACCGATGGCTCCACATCTCGCATACATGGAAACAAGCCCGTTTTGAACATTCAAGTGTGAAATATAGCCAGTTCTGTGAATGAGAGCATGCATTGCCTTTCCCTCTTCAAGAAATGAACTATTCCCAATTGCTCCTACCACGCTTGTTAACGTGTAAGAGTCTATATCAATACCAGCCTGCTTCATTTCATGGAAACATCTGAGAGCTTCCTCATGACGCCCTAATTTAGAGTAACCAGCAATGACTGCATTCCAAGCTATATTGTCACATGTCATAACAACTGAGCACACCTTCTCGAAGTCCTCTAAACTACTACTACACTTTGAATACACGGTGACCAGTGTAGCTGCTATATACACATTAGACTCTAAACCTAATTGAATTATACAACAATGAACTTGCAAGCAATAACTTAAACAATCAGGACCAGAAAATGAACTTAGCAAGCTGTTATAGGTTACACAATTTGGCCTGAGATCCTGAAGCACCATTTCTTTAACCAAAGCCATTGCTTCATCAGGTTTTTCAATCTGTGAATACCCAGTAACCATAGAAGTCCAAGTAATTACATTCCTATTCACCATATGATCAAAAACCAGCCTGGAATCATCAACATCGCCACACTTTGAGTACATATCAACCAAGCTCGTTCCCACAACAACATTATAACCCAATCCAGTTTTCAAAATTAGCCCATGAACCTGAGTCCCGACTTCTCTGGCCTCTAATTGCGAGCAACCTGCCAGACAACTCGAAACACTAAACGCTGACACATTTATAGCAGCTTTTAACATCTTGATAAACAATTCAATAGCTATTTTCGGACAATTGACAGCCAAATACCCGGAAATCAACGAATTCCACGTAACAACAGTTCTTTGAGGCATTTCATCAAACAATACTCGTGCACTTGAAATTTCGCCGCATTTTGCATACATATCAACAACAGCACTACAAATATACACGTTTGAAATAAAACCCAATTTGAGAATAGTTGAGTGGGCTTGAATGCCCAAATGGAAAGAACCGGATTTGGCACAAAAGGACACGATTTTGTTGAGAAAGTAAGGATTAGATAGAGAGCCATGTCGCGTGAATTCAGCAATGAGATCAGAATCAACTGGGCTTGATGTGTTCTGGTTGCTGTTGAAGGTGCGGCTGTTACTGTGTTCCTCATGGTGGTTGTGGCTTGTTAAAGCGCGGGAAAGCAGGTGGTTGGCGGATTTGGATACTTTCAGTTTCCGTAGGGGAGAAGCGGAAGAACACAAGCTCATTGCCTTCGTTCGTTCAAATGTGAAATGAAAGCCCAGCTGATTTTCAGGTTCAGGTCAGTCTGTCTGTATCTGTCCATCTTCAAGCCCATAATCCTTTTCCGTCTGATTTGCGTCCTGATCCGTGTTTTTCCTAAGCGGTGACTTTTACGTTTCCTGAAGATTTTCTTTCTTTTTCTCTTTTTCTTTTTCTTTTTCTTTTTCTTTTTTCTTTTCCAAGTTCAAGACTATTTTTGGATAACTTTCATTAAAATGTCATCTAAAATTTCAATAATTTTGCTGTTTTGAGTTTTTTTAAATACAACATACATCTATTTCTCAAGATAAAATATTCTATTACTATATACTCTATAAGTCTTGTCAAAAAAAAAATAGCCAAGAAAAATATTAACATCAAATTTTAAGTCAAAATTATCTAAATTATCTTTAGTGCTAAAAATAAAATATTTTGAACCAAAAACTTTAAAATACAAAATGTTAGGTTTCATATCTCTTCAAAGCTCATAAAAAGTTTTTTTTAACTTTGATCTTAAGGTAACATGATTTAAAACATAACAAGATATATTAAATAGATTGTATATTCTTTTTAAAACGTATTTGAGAATGTCTCCTTTTATATTCAGATAATCTTGATATTCTACCTATGAGACATTAGTAGGATTGTCTTTGGTGTCTGTTTCTATGTTATTTCTACTTTTGAGTCAAATGAGTACATAATTTTTTATATGCTAAAGAATTAGTATAAATACTTGAATTGTTTATATGGAATTGATTATGCTTCTTGATAATTCTTATATTGTTATTTATTCTTTGTTTATGATTAAACATGATCACTTATTGAAATTAAATCTTTGATATGAACCATTATATACTTCTGAATTAATAGCTTCTCATTTAATTGATGTCATGAGTTGAGCCTTGATTTATGAATTTATCTGTGTTATTATGATATGAACCTATAGCATGTCAGTCAAAATACTCATGCTAACAGGGTAGTATTAGTCTTTATACACATCATATTTGAACCCTAATTGGTCGGGGGAGTCACCAACTTATGGTGATTGATCATTCCACAATACAAAGCGTCATGTTCATTGCATTTTGATTTTCTGATGAGTTTTACCTTATGATATTCTTGTTATGACCTATTTGAGAAACTTTCATGTAAGAACTTAAAGTCATATTTGTATATATATTCCTAATTGTTGTATATTACCTCGTGTATGTATATTTAGCATTAGCTACTCATTGAGTTGTTGATCTTACCTTCTCATTATTTTTCTTTTCAGGCTTATAGCTTGTTAGCAGGTCATTATAGAAATACCCTACATTGACTATGATTTTTCCTTATATTATAGAAATACCCTCTTTAAAAGTTTTTCACTTAAACTCTTGAAGGATTATAATTGTTTGAAATATAACAACACTCTCTCAAATAGTAGATAATATATAATTGGAGTTTATATCTCTATAGCTCACTCAATAGCACTTAGAATGTATGAAGGTGTTTAACTATAGTGAGTGTGAGAATTTATACTTTTGTGCAAAAATATGAAGGTTTTAATGCACAAATATGAATATGATTTAGGATTGATAATTTTGAAGTTGTTTTTCTTTTAAAATAGCTTGTATGTGATATATATTCAAAATTTGTTTTTAATTCTTTAATTAGACAAACTATATATATATAATTCTAGCAAAAAGTACTCGTTTATAATCGTTATTGCTCCTCTGACAGCTCAAATGGTCAATCGGTTCAAATTGGTCAAGCTAATTGGTCGACTAGTTCCTATAGATTGCCAAGTGTTCATCCCTAATGAACAAGCGGTCGACCGATTCACTTGGTATAGCCAAGCGGTCAACCGGTTCAACTTAAAATTCAGATTTAACAGTTTTAAACCTGATGAATCTTTGTATATCAATCCTATAGTGTATGCAATGTAAAGTGTGTGAATTTATTTTAATTTATGATATCAAGTAAAATATAAAGATTTACTTAATTTGCACTAAAATGAATCCTTAAGAACTAAATCTTCACCTTCTTTGCATCTTGAACTTGTTGATTGATTTCTTCATTTAATTCTTCATGTTTATTGATGTAATCTTCATATAAAATCTGTTTAAACTTATTCTCAACCAAGCATATCATTAGTCCATTTTTATTCAATTATCATTAAAATATATAAATATTAATATGTGACCCAAAGGTCAACTATTACAACTTCCAAGAAAGTCGTTATGACACCTAATCTCATATGTTTTTCTCATCAATGGCTATCTCCTTGTAAGCATGTCCTCTTAAAGGGCACCTGCCTCCCTTACCAATTACTCACGAGCGTTAACCTTTCCACAATTGACACAACAAGACACAACAACTAATAACTCATTTTTCTCCATTCATCAATAGATACCTAGGAAAAAAATATTCTTTGTTATTACACTACTCTTCAAAAGGTAAGCTGTTGTGACTAAGATCGATAAATACTTTAGGTCACCAAATAAAAAAAAATCTTACCTTGTAAAGTGCATGCAATGTAAAGTGTGTAAATTTATTTTAATTTGTGATATCAAGTAAAATATAAAGATTTACATAATTTGCAGTAAAATGAATCCTTAAGAACTAAATCTTTACCTTCTTTGCATCTTGGATTTGTTGATTGATTTTTTCATTTAATTCTTCATGTTTATTGATGTGATCTTCATATTAAATATGTTTAAACTTATTCTCAACCAAGCATCAGTTTCTTTGAATGAAGTTATACAACACAGTTTTTCTAATATATTATTATTTTAATATTTCTTTAATATTTCAATTTAGTTTGTTCTTTTAGTTCTTCCCAAAAGAGTAGCTGAAATCAACACATGGCAAAGGTTGATTATGTTTCGCCCCTTCCTCGAAGAAAGACGATCGAACAATTCCCAATCATGATCATTGCGAATCAGATCATCCATATAATATACAAACCAAGTTCGGGATGGATTGGTGTGGTTCCTCTACGCCTAAGACATTTAATTCAATTACTATTAAAATATATAAATATTAATATGTGACCCAAAGGTCAACAATTACAACTTCCAAGAAAATCGTTATGACACCCAATCTCATGTGCTTTTCTCATCAATGGTTATCTCCTTGTAAGCATGTCCTCTTAAAGGGCACTTGTCTCCCTTACCAATTACTCACGAGCGTTAACCTTTCCACAATTGACACAACAACTAATAGCTCATTTTTCTCCACTCATCAATAGATACCTGCAAGGAAAAAAATATTCTTTATTATTACACTACTCTTCAAAATGTAAGTTGTTGTGACCAAGATCTATAAATACTTTAGGTCACCAAATAAAAATATATATATAAAAAGTCCACACAATGACATTACACTAGTTCACTTAATAAGTTTTATATGCAATCTCATTCACAAGTTCATGCAGGAACATCACACAAAACAACACAAGTTCATACAATCACACACACTTCCTATACTCTTCATTCTCCTTTTCTTTCATGTATATTATTTCTCCTCCTTCATTTAATGACTTAAACATCATATAATCCCATATATTTGATAGAGGACTTGTGTTTTCAGGACAACTTGTGTTTGCAGGAAAGCATGGAATGGTCAAGTTCAGTCACCCTGTCAAACCCATTAACTAGCGATCAAGTTGAGTCAATTCAAAATATAGTCGTGGAAAGTCTAATCCAATCTAAAGTTAGGTTAGACTCATATGTCTACTCTTAATTAAAAAGCCTAGTCCATGTTTGAATTTTATCTTATTTTTTTCAATAACAAATAACTTCGTTTGCTCTCTTTTTTTATAGGCAACAAGTCGCTACTAATGACAAGCAACTTATTGTTTATTGTTATATTTTTTAGGCACCTTCAATAATCAGAAAAAAAAAATAAGGATCTAAAACCTAATTTTCAAGTTATTTTTACTTTAAAACACCCAAAATACCTCCAAATCACTTTATCAACCCAAGAATCACTCAAAACCCCAAAATCAACCAAATCAAAACAATCCAAACACACTCCAATCTACTTTTTCAGCATGTCTATAGAAAAACAAAAACAATCATTATCAAACTTCTATCATCGAATAGAACATGTTAACACCAAGATTAACCATTTTTATTGTTCAAATGTAGTCAACCGAATATTTTCTTTTATTTTTTGTTTTACAACTGATTTTTTCTCTTTTCTCTCAAATCATGAACTGATATATAAAAAAAATAAAATTTTGAAGCAAAAAAATAGTTTTTAAATTAAAAAGATAAAAAAAATTGACAAGATCTTAAGGCAAAAAAATGAAATGGCACGTTTAGAATATTTAAAAAGGAAAAACTGTTTGGGTGATGTCAATTTGGGTCCATGTAGGTTCATTATTTTTCAATCAATAGAACCAAGTTTTTTTAAAAAAAAATTGAATATCAACTAAAATATAAGTACTTTGTTTTTTTTTACATCCAGAGAACCACGTGGCATGGTAATTGAAACAAATTTGTAGGCCAGAATCCAAAATAACACAGTGTACAAGGATAAGAAAAAATGACTAAAAAAAATTAGGGTCTGTTTGGCTGAATTTTAAAAGTGTTTTTAAAAAATTTTAAAATTTTGTTTTTTTTTCTTGATGTTTTCAAATCATTTTGATGTGCTGATTTTAAAAATTATTTTTAAAAAATAAAAAAGTAAAAAATATTTTAAAAAGTAACTACAACTATATTTTCAAATACATTTAAAAAAAAAAGACAAAACATAGTGTTGTTTTAGAGGATTGGAAATGAAATCAACAAATCTCTTAGGTTTCTTTTAATTTATGCAAAAGCTCTTCCTTTTTCTGCTTGCGGCAGAGAATAGTAGGAAATAATCGAAACCCTTCACCTCTCTTTCGGCCTTGGCTATTCCTAAAAACAAAATCCGCAGCCTTTTGCTTTCATATTTGTGGCAAAAATAAGGGAATGAGTTTTGTTTTTCACGCAATATAATGAAAAGCAATTTGCCCACTCTCATATTACAAAAGTCTCATGGCATAAAGTGCCTCATTCCTTATCCTCTGCCCAAAGTTTCTTTAATTCGTGGTCACATACATAGCTCTCTTTATTCCTTGATAGTGATTTTACTATTGCGATATTGATTGTGTTTTTTACTTGAAAATATATTAAAATAATATTTTTTTAAATTTATTTTTAATATCAACACATCAAAACGATTCAAAAACACTAAAAAATTAATTTTAAATAAAAAAATAGTTTTCCACCCGCAAAAACAAACAAGTTGGGATTCTCTCACCATATTCCCCTTCAACTTTTAAGAGAATTTGTTGTTCAAAAGAAAAGGAAGAGGAACACTTTGATTAAAAGAGAACAGATTGTTCCAACTTCACTTTCTTAGAATTCTCCAATTAATATCCGAATGTTATTATCACTGGCATATGATAATTATATAAAACTCTACTATCCAATTCTTGCGTTTTAAACACAAATTACATAAGAACAAGGAGGTGATTGTTGCATGAGACGTGGAAGCCATTTCTTTCTTTTTTTGGAGTCGAAACCTGAGTTGAAACCCTAAATTATAAGTTTTTTTTTTTTTGCTAAGAAAAAAAACTCAAATAAAAACCCTATTTCTATTCGTGAACGTATATCATTGCTAACGTCAAGAATTTAAAACAAAACATTGAAATTCAATTCTTGCTAATGGTTTTCCAGCTTTTAATTTAAGATTAAAAAAATTGATTTAACAATATCAAAATTTCAATGATGACAACATTGATTACATCAAAAAAAAAATCTAAATGAGCTACACAAGTAACATAGAGATAAATGAATCATTCTCTGCCTTTAACAATATTGTAATATATGTCAGGCATTTAACAATTTAAAAAAGTTGCTAATAATACATGGCTCGCAATTGTAGGTATCATGTGCAACTTGTGAAATGTTTATTTTTTTCTTAAATATTTTTTAAATTGTGATATTTTATTAAAAAAAAAATTTACAAATACGAAGGTGCCTTTTATAATTAGATAGTATTACTTATATTATTTATTTTATGAAAAGTGATTTTTTAAAAAAAAAAATTTAAAATTTCTTGGGTTTATTTACCATTAAAAAAAATAGTTGACAAAAAATAAATTTCAGTAAAAGAAAAATTTTGCTTGATTTTTAAAAAATTATTTATTTTTATTTTGAGTGGAATACACCTTGCATTGCAGAAGTTACAGAAAATTAAAATAATATCTTATTATTTATTTATTATATCAAATTTTTTCCTCAATTTTTTAATTGCTATATATATATTATTTTAAATATTTTTTTAATTTTTTCTAGCTTCATCTTTTAAAATTTGATATAATTTTATTTTTATATCAACTTTAATCTCTTTTTCTTTTGATTCTTATTTATTTTATTTTATTTTTTTTAATGTTTTCTCAATTATATTTAATTCACATTCTTCTCATTGCTTTACTAAACTTTTTACTGCAGAGAGAGAGAGAGAGAGAGAGAGAGAGAGGAACTGAGAGCAAGCAATTTCAGAGACAGGAAAAATTCAGAATATCCACCCTTCCCTAAATAAAAAGTACATAAAACATCTCAACAGATTTCAACAGCTGAGAAATTAACAGAGCCATGGGGGACGAATTCAAAAGTGTCCAGGATCAAAAATGAGGGGTTGATCCTGCCCTGTTGTTTCGAAGCCATTGTATATCAACAACCATCCTCGTCTGACAGGTGGTTTCTTCTGTCAAAATAGGAAGTTCAGTTCTATAAATCCTTGAACAGCAGCATTTGATGCATATTTTATGAACCCATGGTTTAAATGCCTGTTAGTTCAATAATTAATATTTTCATACATTAACTTCGTACCTGCAGCAACCAGCATTAGATCAAAAGCCTATTCAAAATATTCCCATGATCCGACAAGACTCTTATGTTAATACTCCCCCCTCAGAGATAGTGCCATTATTACAAGCTAGGAATTTAAGACCTACAACTCAACTTCACGTCTGAAAAGTCAAATGTATAATTTACCTCACAAGAGTGAACAATAATTTAAACATGGCAGAATAGCAAAAGGGATTCAAGAAATGCGAACAAAACATTCAAAATAAAAATAGAATCTTCCATAAAGAAAATTTCCACCAAAATTTAAAAAGGCTTCCATTAAAAGTTCAATTTTTCAGCGTTAATATAAGTACACGCAGCTAAGTTCGATAATCAGCAAACTTTCAAGACAACTAGAAATGAGTAAGAATTAGAAGTAAAAACAGGGAGGTAAAAAAGGTAAAGCTGACAGGCTGACTTTGCGTAGCGTTCCTTCAAAGATTTGCTATGTTACCCTAAAAGAAAGTTCAACATATCCAATAATACAAAAAAAAAATTAGCATTTATCAATTGAAGAACAAGTTAAGAATGTAAGCTATGACTTATCAATGTGGAAGCGGCAATAAGTAATATGTGAGATTCCTGCTGCCATCAGGTAACCACAATTAGAGATATATTCAAAGAAGGATTGCAAGTTTTCCTGACACGTGCAGAACCTAAATCACCACTGGAAGAAGAATGCCTTGGATATGACTCCACGCATTTCTTCCTGCGAACCCTCTAATGTCTGTGAAGAGCGGAAATCTCAGCAACTCACAAGAGTTACATCAGGTTGCTCAATCTCCAGAATCTACAGAAAAAGGGATAATTTTAATAAAAATAGCTCTCAGCCAGTCAGCTAAAGGTCCAATAACAGAAAGTATGCAATTAGCAGGGATGGGAATCTTAGAACCTGTAATGGGGACCTTATTGAAACATAGGTAGGCTACAAACCTGCAAGTTCAAAGTTAGTACAAGTCTGAATCAAAGGGCATCAAAATCAACTCAAAGAGATCGCACTAGTTGGCAAGATAAGGCTATATAATTCATTCTCAATACAAGAAAAATAAAAGAAAATGACTAACGACCACTCCAGCATAAGTACTGCATCAAATCATGAAATATAAATACCTTATTTTTTGCTGGAAAAAGCTTTTTTCTTTTCTTTTTGGTACCTGATTGACTTGTGTCATAGAAAAAGAAAAGCAAAATTCTAACCATACTAAATCGATCTGCACATAAACCATCACATAACAACATTATGCAAAATAGAACGAAAGGACAAAAGAGAGGGGAAAATGAATTGTAAACCCAAATGTATAAAAAACATCATTCAAAATACATAGGCTGATAGGCAGACCTAAAAGTTTAGAGACGAAGGTAGGACGGCGACGGATGCAGCAAAATGCACCTCCCAGCATCTATAGACGCGCCTACTTCAGTACAAGGGTGCAAATTAACATACATTTCATCTAGCAAGTTTTTTTTTTTTTTCTCATCTTCGAAATAAGCTCTTTCAGATTAAGGGTCATGACAATGGAAGTATTAAGTAGTCATGAAAAAGCCTGAATTTTTTTTTTTTTTTTTGTTAACAGTGATGCTAACATGCACATGGACCATCAATATACGACCGTCACTCCCCCAGTTATAACAAGTATTATCAGCCAAGGGGTTTGTGGATGCACGAACTGTAAGCATAATGTTTTGTCATTATCATCTTAAGGAAGTCTTTGTGCAGGCTTGATAATGGAAGACATTGGAGAGGATGGATGCACTAACCTCTTTTTTCTCTTTCTCTATAGCATGCCAAAAAAATATCTCCTCCCAACATCACATGTTGTCATTAGGTGCAACTTGATGAGGATGATGCGTGTATGAACCATAATGATTCCCATTCCAATCCCTCTGCTGAAACATATGACCATGAACAACATTTCCATTATACCCGTTTTGATGACCATTAATACTAACTTGGTGATGCTGGTGGTTATCACTACTATTATTATTATGACCGTTGTTATTCCCCATTTGCATCCCCATATGTCCATATACTGGCATTGGCATCATCCCACCCGCCGTGGCAGGGTGATGATAAGGCATCGGAATTGGGATTCCAAAATTCCCATTTCCGCCGCCGCCGCCGCCGCCACTACTCTCGGGAAAACTCTGCGGCAAAGGAGTGGACGCAAACAACTGATCAGAAGCAGAAGGTCCTTCACTCGACAACCCCTGCATCCTCTTCAAATAAAGCCGGTACTTCTGCAAATGACTGGCTACATTCTCGCGAGTCAAACCTTCAACATTCATCAACTGCATAATCGTTTTCGGAACCGCGTTTTTAATCCCTAAGTGGCCGACCACGTCAACAAACCTCTTATGCAACTGAGGGGTCCACACGAGCCGTGGCCGTTTCAAAGTCCTCGCCGCCGCAGACGACGGGTCTTCCGCCGAATTCTCGGTCCTCAAAGCTGAATCTTCCTCTTCCGAATCAATCCTCCTCAACTTCCTCGCTTCGGATCCAGACCCGTCCCGATCCACCGCGCCGGTTTTATTATCTAAATCAACTACAATAGGGTCGTGCGTTTGAACTGTCGTTTCGTTGAACGACTTGAAGTTATTAGACGATAAGGCGTTTAATTGACCGCGGAGATTGGAGAGAGTGGTCTGACAAGCGCGGTTAACATCGAGTGGAGTACGGTGAGGCTCAGGGAAGATACTGAAGGCCGAAGCAAGTTCAGGTGGAATCAACGTTTGTGATAAGGGAGTGAGATCATCAGGTGTAGGTAATCCTATCTCCCACACTGCAACTCTTTCATCGTCTCCGTTGATGTTATCTTCACTATCGTTGATTTCGTATTCACTCATGTTCACTTCTTCTCCCATGGTAGCATAAATTTTCGAGAAATTTTTTTTTTTTTTTTTGAAATAGAAAGAGAAGCGGATCGGAGTCAGAGAAGAAATTGGAGATAATTAAGGGAAGCGGTGGACGTGATTTTTTGGTTTTCAGGAAAGAAAAAGGAAGGAAAATAATTTTGAGGGTGTTTTCTTGCGAGAGAAAAAGTGCGAATATCCAATGGGCTAATCGTATTTTTTACATCCCTATAATATTATAAATGTAGTCCTTTTACTTTTATTTTTATTTCTTCTATCTCTCTATTCTTAATTTAATACAATTTTCGTTAACAGATAAAAATAAATTAAATAAATTAAGAACTCGAATTGAGATAATGTAAGATTATAATTTTAATTACGGAGAACTATCAACTACGTTCTTAACTAATCAAGAATTAAATAAAAGCATATGAACCATTTTGATAAACTTTAAAAAGTATAGGGGTGGAATATACAATTAACCCAATATCTGATAGAGATTCCGGATGGATTGGTCTCGCACCAATGCCAACGTGGATGACTTTGGCAGATATTTTTTATCCTCTAAATATCTTCACTTTCTCACTTCCTAGCTCGAAGAAGGAGATGGATACTCGCCTTATCTATTTGACAGATGTGAAGTAATCCAATGAAGGACGGACACGTAAGATGTGGATCGTGGTTGATTGGGGGAGTGAAAGTACTTAACTGGTGTGAAAAAGGCTGGTTGTTGAATGCCAAGTCGGCAAAGGGGGTGCACTTTTGAGGTTGTATTGGTAATTTCAGGAGTAACTTTAATTTAGAACCGTCTTTGCCCTACGACTACTCTTTTTATTATTCTTTAGGGATGGACCAATGAGACAGCCGTGGTTGGCGTACAGCTGTAGCGGTAGATGATTAAAAATATCTTGTTTGTCAATGTATTTTAAAAATATTTAAAAATAATTAAATTACTTTAAATTAATATATTTGTAATGTTTTTAGATTATTTTAATGCGTTAATATCAAAAAAAATTAATTAAAAATATATTATTTTAAGATATTTTTTAATAAAAAACACTTTGAAAAACAGCAATTATAATTCCAAACAGACTATAAAAAAAAAGTAAAATAACTATATTTATTTAAAAATAATAATATTAATAGTAGAGATAACAATTTGGATGGTTGATCAAACTTTTTTTTTTCATTTTTTGCGTGTTAAAGTTTTTAAAAATAAATTATTTTATATGTTATTATTAAAAATAAATTTTAAAAAACATAATTTAAAAAAAAACAACCTTAACCATATAAAACAGGAACGTGTAATATTTAAAACAAGGCAACCATCTCTTTCAAATGGTGACAAGAAAAGGGAATATTTTATTTAATAAGCTTTGGGTTCTTAGCTCTCTCTAGATAAGTACGTATTTTATACATAGTATTTTTCATGAAATATAAAATAGACCGTTTTATAATCTATACATATAAAGTATTGATATTACCCCGACAATAATTTCATATGAAAGAGAGAAATGTATATATATAAAAAATGAAAATACCCCTTATCATAAAAAAAAAAACATAAAAAAAACAAAGAGAGAAAATTAGAGGATTTTTTTTTAATCTATGCTAAAGCATTCAAATCACTTTAATTTTAGCATGATATATATATTATAATTTTTCTCATCTTTCTATTTATATCTCCCCTTAAAATAAGCCCATGCATAATTTTGAGAGTAATATAACATGATTTTTATTTATTTTTAAACAGATAAAAATGTAATTAAAGAAAATATATTTACATAAAATAATTTAAAGTTCTCTCTAAATAAATGATAAATGATGAACCAGAGAGATATTCAATGATTTTGTCGTAGTTATTTCAATAAATATGGGCAGGGGAGGCGGGCAGGGCCGGTCCCCTGCAAAATATTTTAAATTTTTGTATTTTTTGTATTTAAATATAGAATAATATAATATATTTTTATTTTAAATAAATAAATTTTCTAATAATAAATTATATCTTGAATTTTTGTCCTCTAGAATATGAGCTGATTGGCCCACATACACACTTTCTCAATTGCATTTTTCTTAAAAAAATAATAATAATAATGTAATGCCAATTGAAAGAATCATTTGTCCCGGAATAATTCTTCCCTGTTTCTTTTAGAATGGATGGTGACATGTTAATTATTTTCTCTGTGTTAAATGATAATAATATGAAAAAACCTACCAACATGTTTTTGTATATTATTATATAGTGGCATGAGACACGCTGCGAGAGGAGTTGAATTTTTTTTAATATACAAAAATTATTCAAGCTACATTAATATTTTAAAAAAATAAAAAGTATTTGAAATTCATATTATTGATTTGATTGAGTTAATAAGTCAGGTTAATTTAATAAAATAATTAAAAAATATATCAATAGTAAATAAGTGAACAAAAAAATTGACAATAATTAACCATAAAAAATAAATTGTTGATATCATACTTCGAAGTAGAAGAAAGAAAAGCATATTGAAAACTTACCGTCACTCCATCAAGGACATTGCCTCACTACTAAAAAAAACTCACTAAGATGAATTTAAAGTCAAAGCGAAACTCCAAATGAGATCGCACGAACCGTTAGAACAATGATATGGAAAGCAAACCAAATAAAATATTATGAAGTTAGCATTTAATGTTTATATTCAATCAATTAATTTCATTTAATTCAAAAATATTTTAAAGAAACTAAATTTAACAGAGAATGAAAAATAAAAAAATCAAAGATAACTCGCGTCATTCTCAAAATCAATGAGAGACCCTATAGAGAGAAAATAAAAAACTAATGGAGCACGATATCTAATTAAGTAAATGTTGAGGCATAAAACAAGAAAAAAAGAGCTTAAAAAAAATCAAACAAACTCAAGCAAATATCATAAACGTGGATTAATCTCTCAAACTCACAACTCGTCAAATTATAGATTCATACTTAATCAAAAAGCTTAATTTCATAACCAATTTAACATTGAAGTATAAAATCAAAAAAAAATATGAATTTTTTTTAAAAAAAAGTCAAGGTAAGAAAATAACAATAAAAGGAATGAAGATCAAATCTAGTAAGAAAAAAATTGGAGTATGAAATCGCTTGAAATAATAAATTTTAAGAATCGTCTCGAATAAAACAAATAGCAATAAGAACAATGGGACCAAATTTATCATATAAAAAAATTAAAGGGGTGAAATTGAAGAAAAAATTCAATTTTATAAATCATTCTAGATAAAACAAATAGTTATCAAAAGAACATAGATTAGATATGAAGAAAAAATAAATTGAAAGATTACTTTGAAAATTTAAAAGGTAATGCATAGAAATTAATAAAAAAAATAAAAAATAAATAAATAAAAGGTTATTAATGTCAGACCGGAAGTACATTAACCACACGCTTTGCTCAATAGTAGAGGGGCCACCAAGAAAATTTAAATGTCTTCTTGAAAGCCATTGTTTTGCTGCTAGACAGCACCTCACATATCACCCGAAGAATGCATTGAACACCCACACAAGCCAACCAAGTTTATTTTTTTAATAATATTATGTATTGATTAAAATATAAAATTGTCTCCCGGGCTCGGCCACCCTAAATATAACCAAAAAACAAACCCATGATGAAAGTATGGAGAAGCCCCTATAAGCCAGCTTAATAAATTTTACTTTTAAGAGCACTTTAATCATTTTATTATGGCAAAAAATTAAAATGACTAAAAAGCCTCTAGATACTAATTTAGTATTCTTTTTTCTTTTAAAGCTAAATAAATCATTTTACTGTATGTAAAAAATACAAAAAGACCATTATAACCTTGATTGATTTTATAATAACAAATGAACCCAGAAAAAAAATGTATCTTTTGCTCTTGATGGACAATTCATTGGATTTTGCTGCGGTGGAAACCATTATTATATTGTTCTAATCCACAATACAATGAGTCTTTCTCCACACTATTCCATTAATTTTCTTTGGGATTTTTTTTTTTTAATTTTCATTCCTAAAATATTTTAGATTAGCTTTGCCTCACCTCATGTAATAACGTGATATATTCTCTAATTAATCAAATGGGAAAAAAAATTCACAACCTAAACAGTCCAGTGGTTCAGTTATTAAGAAATTCGATTACGTACTTTGTCGGTCACATATCCTTATTCATTACCAACACTAATCACTGCTAGTTGATTATAAATAACAAGATATATAAATATCTAGTCATGTGACTAGTGCTCTATATATTGTTAACTAGATAAAAAAAAATTGAGAAAAAAAATGATGTTATATAAGCAAGTTTAAAAAAAAGGAAAAAATTAATGTTGATTATGAAAACAACAAAAAAAAAAAGCAAAAAAAACACGATATCAACTAGTGTTAATCCATTACCCGAGTTATTTGACTAGAAGCAATAAATTTGAAAAACTTTGAAACTTAATTTTCAACTAATTAAATATTAAATGATAAAATTAAAAAAAAAACAATAAACACACAAAATGATAAAAAGAAATAACAATTGTAAGTAAAAAAAAAATCTAAATATGTTCGGGTCAACCCGTCAAAACCACAAGTTAGGTTATGAGATCGGGATAACCTAACATAAAAGAAAACGAAGAAAATAACGAAACCCTTTTTTTTAAAAAAAAACCAAGGTATTATGAGATGGGAAAAAAATCAGTTAAAAAAAATTGATGTCAACCCTTATTAGTTTATAAAACCAGTGTCTTGGATCATATGAAAAACAATTCTCAACAAATTAAATATAAAAAAATCAAATATAAAAAAAATTAATCACACAAGAGGATCTAAAATAAAAGAGAAATAATCAAAAGCCAAAAAATAAAAAGATGCAAGCCCACCCGAGTTAACTCGTTAAACTCACAGGTCAAGTCATGAGATCGAGATAACCATATAAAAGAAAAAATGAAGAAAACTATGAGAAAAGAAAAATAATCAAAATCCAAAAAATAAAAAGATGTAAGCCCACCCGAGTTAGCTCGTTAAACTCACAGGTCAGGTCATGAGATCGAAATAACCCTATAAAAGAAAAAATAAAAAAAACCATAAAACCTTTTTTTATTAAAAAAATCAATGTTTAGTAATAAGATCAAAAAAGAAAATAATAAAAAAAAAAACAATGTGAACCCGTGTTAGCTTGTAAAACCCAATACTCAAGCCATTTGTTTAGAAGCATTAAACCTGGAAAAACCACGAAGCCTGGCTTTCAATAAATAAAATTTTAAATGATGAAATTTAACAAATAAAACTCAATCACAAAAAAAAAGATTCTAAAGAAAAAATTCGCAACTAAAAAAATAAAGATCAATTTTTTTTATAAAAAAAAATGAGGATTGATAATTTTGGATTAAGAGGCAAAAAAAAAAAACAATTTCACAAAAGAAATAAAGAAGAAACCACAATGAGAAGGAAGACCAAATTGTTTTTTTAAAAAATAACAAGTTAAAAATTTTAATTAAAGGATGAAATTGAAAACAATTGAAAGTTTAAAAAGGATGTAAGAAAAAATAAAGAAAAAAAATCTATACCAAATTTTAAAAAATTAAAATTAAAGTATGCAATTAAAAAAAATACAAAAAACATTAATGAATAGCGTGAAGTGAATTAAAAAGGAAACACATATAGGGTTAGTTTAATTTATTAAGCACATGTATTAGGCTGCATTTGTTTGTTGAAAAGTGATTTATGAAAAGGGTTCTTTAAAGAATTAATTAGGTTTAATTAGATATTTGGTTGAGCCAAGAAATAGGAGAAATAATTAATATGTATAATTATTATATAACATTATATGTTATATATTATTGTGTATTTTCTAGCAGTATCATGGTCAATGTGAGGATTACATCTCTAATACATCTATTGTAAACTAATTAATTTAATATATTTCTTATTTTTTAATAAAAGAAACTTGTCATCAATATATCATATGTTCTAATAATATATAAAGTATCAAAATAAACAAAAATATATTTGAATTTCCTCGGAATAGTACGTGCATGCGTGTAATATTAAATGCATGAATATGACCATGAATTAATGACAGTAAGATATTGGTTTGGTGGTCAAGGAAGTTCTTGAGGAGCATGCAAATCTGGAGAATTTAAGCCAACCCTGAAGAAGTCGTCGTCGTGCCTTCAGATACAGCCCCACTTCGAGAGTTTCCATCAGACGTTGTCCACCACAAATGATGGTGGAGGCGGCACTATCATTCCAGTCTGCTCTATCCATTCTCATCATTGAGGTGATTTCTAATCACTACTTTTCAAGATTCACATAATATTATGGGTTTTCTTACTGCGGCTGATAAAAGTTTTGACTTTGGAATGTGGACTGTTGCTAAATTGAGGTGGCTTGTTTGGTTGCGGGTAATCTGCCTGGGAGTGACAAATCTCTTGCAGAAAAGGGAGACGAAGAAGCTTCAGAAGGAACAGGAGTCTAAGAAGGAGCTGGGAGGGGAGAACAGAAAGGTGATAGCAGGGTCTGGACCAAGAGACTTTGAGCAGAAGATCGACGAGGATGATGAAACTGACGATTAACTAATTTAGGAGTCCCATGTAAGCTTGAGTAGTCTTTTGTAAAAGATATGGGAGCTTTTCTTGATTTTTTTTTTGGCTATTTTTTTTGTTTTTGTGTTTTAAAAATATTTTTTTAAAAAAATAAATTAAATTTTATTCTTTTCTTTACTTTAAATTATTTTTTTATATTTTTATATCATTTTAATATATTAATATCAAAAATAATTTTAAAAAACTACATTTAAGTCCCAAACATCCTAAATCTCATTTTTTTAATATGTCGAATTGCTTATTCATATGTGGTGATAACAATTATGTCCCTTCAGACTAATTTTCTTATATATTTGACTCAATAAACGAAAATTGCAGGCTTGTGTGTTTGACATTATTGCGAGGTTTTTTTATATATATTTTTCATGTCAATATTTTTAAAACAGAAGCTAACCTGCTCTTCTAGAACATTAGTTGTTTCACTTGAACGTAGGTGAAACAACTGCTGGTTAGTTTCCGTTAAAATTCGACTAGATTCTTCACCCCTGGACTCGAAAAAAATTGAAGTTCGAGAGTTCTCACCAACAAATATAATACAGTCTCTCCCTGCTTGTCTGTAAACTCCACAGATTGAAACTGGATACAGTGATATTTTATGGCAAGTGAACATCTCTCCAACCCTTTCAAAACTGTTATGCAATCAGGGGGATAGCATGAAGGAAGATCCCATCAGCACATGATGCTATTATGTGAGAATGATCGATCTATTTTCGAGTAGTATTATTTATTACTCTCATTAAAAGAATTCGTGAACTTCTAAAGAAGATCAAAATTGGTTTTCCCTGCCTAACAAGCAAACTTTGATCAGCCCAAAAGGGGAGCGCAGAAGACAATAATGGATGAGAAATCACAACTGAACAAGGTTTCTCTAGCAAGAGACGCAGGAGCAAGAAGAGAACCACAGAAGCATCATGACAAGATAATAGATATATAGCAATCACACTCGCACAAACATAAACCACACTTGAATAACGAAAGAAAAATGTACTTTAAGAGAAGAAAAAAAAGTCAAATCCGGATACATGGGAATGAAACTCTGGCCTCACCTAAACATTAGCAGCTCTCCACATAGCAACATTTGTACATATCACGTTTAGACTACCTCCACATTTTTAAACCCTTAAAAAGTCGTATGTCATTTAACTCCTCTGCAGGGGGCATCAGGTTGTATTCAACATCTGAACCTCAGCTTGCTCGACTCTATGTATAAACCTTAAACTACAGAATGTACAGTTTCAGGTACAAGCAGCTTTATTTTCAAACAGCCCATACCTCTCTGAAAAGATAGGTAAATACGTAGCTCTAAAACAGGAAGGAAGAAAGAGAGGAAGCTCACACTAGCTTCGGTTAGCTGTACAAACAACTTTCTTTCCTATTAGAACTAAGCAGCAGGGTGCAGGGACTGCGCGGCAATTCTCCTTTCTGCAAGCAATTTAAGATTAATGAGAGCTAGTCGATGTTGAAGAAATTGTATGGTCTTACTACCACATAGCAATATGACATGAGATATAGTTCAGAACAAAATAGCTATAAAGCATTACCAGCTTCGTCTTGCATACACCAGGTCTGTTTTGTTTCTATAGAGGAGAAAATGGTAATGAAAGCATAAACTTTCTTTACATAAACATGTCTCAGTTATACATTTATATTGTCAATCAACAGAGCGTTCATGAAACATTTAACAATAGGCTCATTTTTTGGAGGAAGTCAATTGAAGAATGTATACACAGGTACTGAATGACAACTTTCCAAAGCAAAACACATGCTTATATGCAAATGCAAATGTATGCAAACCCATAGTAATGCAAAATAACTCAGTCAATTATTGGTTTGGTGAAATTTATGAACAAATAATTGGCAGATAACTTCAAGATGCAACAGTAAATTCCAGGTAACTAATCATGCTCTCAAACAGACTGAAACTGCAAATGAAAGAGGCAGATAGATGTCTTCAAACCACATGGAGCAGCTATTTTAAACACATTAACCTTCCTCTTTCAGAGCCTAATGCTCCACTAAGGTTCCCAGGGATCCTGAGTGACAACAGTTCAAAAATTTACTAGAATGCGCCATGCCGAGGTCCCCCAACGAAGGTGAAAAGGTACTAGTGCTATTTACTTCAAATATACAGACATATTTACAAATCAAAATCAGGTTAATATCATAAGCATGAAATAAATGCCTACCCCCAGCAGCAACAAGTTTCTCTACACGTGCAACAATGTGCTTTCCATAGGTGTACTTCTTCAATGCAGTTAAATGAACTTTTATTCTTGTAAGGATCAGCTCACGTTGTTGGTCATCACATGTCTCCAGCACTTTTTGTACAACATAGTTAGCAAACTGATCTTTCATCATTGCCTGGACAGATGAGGGGAAACATTAGCAGAAGAAATTGGGAAATGATTATGCTTAGTCATGGTATGGGCATATGCAAAATTTGAAAAATGCACAAGCGCACAAGCACACGCGCACAAGCACACGCGCACAAAAATATATATAGATAGTTGAAAATTACAAAGTTCTTTGACTCTAGCAAGCAAAAGTGCATAGAAAGTTGCAAAACCTGAAGAGGCTCATTTTCATCAGTGGTGCCTAGCATTTCATTGACCAGTAGTTGACGTTCAGAAGGACCACTAAATGTTAAACACTTCTCTACAACATTGGAGGCAAACTTTTGCTGACTCATCTGAACAATCCTCCCAGCTAACTCCTTGATGATAGCAGATCGTTCATGAGATTTTCCATGTTCCAGCACATGCTGTTAAAACAGAAGCCAGTACCCAATCAAATCAATAAAGATTAAAAATAAGACAACACGACAAGTCTGATTAACAATAATTGGGAAATGTAATTTCTACAAACACACAGCATGGCTAATAAGCAGCATCCGGAGAAGAAATTCCAACTGCCATAAAACAGTAACAAAAGAAATGACAGCATCTGTATCTTAGAAATGAAAGTTTATTCATAATTCCATAAGAAGCGATCTCTTTCTTAAATATTATCAGTATGCTTGCATATGGATCAAATAAATGTCATTAGTATGCTGCTTATGTAGCACTCAAATGTTATTGGTCAGTTCAAAAAAATACAGGGGTGCACATAACTCTTTTGTAAGAGAAATAAGAGAGCAGTGGAATACACTCTATTGATGACTGTATTTATCTAATTACCAAATAGAACCACGTCTTAGAGGGGGATAATGACAAGAAACTCATTCACGTGATAGAGCTTCCAAAGCAGGAATGGATGTTCCTAAAGCACTGACAGAGATAAAGGATGAGAAACATGAAGGCAATAGAGCTGGAGATTCAGCCAAGCTGTATCAAAAACACATTAAAATTCCTAAAAACTGCTAAGACTTCCTTCCTGTTTTCTCAAGAATACCTGGACCACTTTTCATAAATTGTAAGCAAACATCAACACCAATTCTTTTATGAAAAACAGAGAACTGTACTGTCCATACCCAGTAGCTTACATGAGATAAAAGTTATAGCACTCAATCAGAAAGGTAGTGGCATATATGCATCCAAAGTGGGAGCCCTTGAAAGGAAAAACCAACCTGAACCACATAATTTCCATATTGATCTTGTGCTAACATACTAACAGCTCCCAAAATCTCATCCATAACTTTACTCTGTGTCTTTGCGTCCTTGCAGTGCTCCAGTATCCTCTGCAAATTAAAGAAATGGCCATGTAATTTTCTTTTCTTCCAGAAAGGTCCACAGAATTGAAAAATGCAAGAAACCATTTCAAACCTGTATCACACGACACCCATATGGATGGGTGGAGAGAATCACGACTTGATCAAAGAATGTTGTGACAATAAACTGAATATTATCTTCAGGAATACATTCAATACACTTTTGGATGACATGGTTCCCATTCTGGTCACGTACACACCGCATTACATGACCATCAAGCTCTTCAACCATCTTTATTTTATGTTCTAGGTCAACAACCTCAATAGCCTGAACAATATAAAAAAGAATATGTTACAATCAACAACTTCAGTAGGTGCACTTGATAATATTGGACTTAGGTTGATTGGTGAGTGTTTTCAAAGGATCTCCGTAAATTCGTGCATAATCAAGGCAAATTACTCTATTCTATGGTGCAATGGCCAAAGCAAGACACAAATACAAGCACCCTTCAGAATAGGTAACTTTGTTGTCACCAAGGTGCAAATGCAGGACACTTCATTATGCAAATTGGTGTCCACAACCCCAATAATGAAGGATTTTTTGAGCCATTTGACCAACACTTTTCACATGAACCAGAAGTAAACATTTTTTTCCTCAGAATTATACTCAGGCACCATCATAATATAATCCACAAATGAAGATGTATCAGGGTGTATCATGTAACATTAAATTGCAACATGGTAGAAAAGCTAACGGTACCTTCTGGATCACTCGACAGCCATACATTTGAAGGCTAAGTGTCAAAACATGACCTAAAAGCTTGCCAGCCAATTCTCTTCTCTGTGATGGAAGCCCATGCTCGAAAAACTATATACAAATACAGACACTTTCATAATAGGAAACCATTAAAACATAACAAAGTGTATATTAACAAAGCATGGAAGCCCATGCTCGAAAAACTATATACAAATACAGACACTTTCATAAGAAGAAACCATAAAAACATGACAAAATGTATATTGACAAAGCATAGATATCTGGTACCTTCTGAATTACATAATTACCAAACACATCAGTCATCAGAGCAAGAGCCTGGGGCATGATTTCCTGATAAACCATATTTTTCTCATCCGTTGTGGCAGTCTCAAGTTTTTGTTGAATGAATCGGCTCCCATACTGATCGGCACTGCTCGTAAGTGATTACAAATCATTGAATTAAATCAAAACAATAACATAATGAATGAACATAACATGATTTTTTGTGCAATAAATACCTGAACTCAACAACATGACCAGCAATTTCTGAAAGTTCAAGACACTTAGTTTTATTGCTCTTAAATTCTTCTAATAGGGATGATGCAAAGCTTTCATCTATGTTGCATCCTGCATCCAAGTGCCAGGGTCCCATGATGCCCCCGGCTAAGTTACTCATTCCAGAAGAAAAACGCATGTTCAGCTCATTGTGTCTTATGGGACTCCCAGGTCCGACTGGGGAATTTGGAATGACAGGACTTGCCAGGGGACTTCCAGGATATGACATACCAACACCAAAGCCAGGATTCCCAAAATAACCATGATGATTAGAACTACCAGATTTACCACCTAATGGGACTCCATACTGTGATTTCTGAGATGACAGAAAACCATAAGCCTTTTGAATTTCAAGGTAATTCAAGTATGAATTACCCAAGTAGCTCCTATCAACTGAGGGATCATTAATAGCAGCAAGCTGGGTAGTAGCATACTCAGGAGTCCTCAAGTACTGGAGATACACCGGATCAACAAAAGGAGCCTGAAGAGCACTTCCTGCTATGGGACTCCCCACTCTCCCAAGATTATGAGATTCCAATGAAGCAGCAGTTAGATTTGCTCCAGACCCCAAACCTCCTCCAAGCACTCTTGAGTCCATTCCAGGCATGGCCATAGCAGATGCTGCAGCAACATTTTCAAATAATGGAGGCAGGTTACCTGTGCCAAGCTGGTTAGCGATCATGGATGCCAGTGCTGGATTTATGGAATACCCACCCAATCCATAGTTTGGAAGTGATGAATTCATACCATCTAGATGCTGATACTGTGAAGGCAAGCCACCTCCACCACCAAGGGTGGAGGTAGGTGATCCTTTCATGTAAGAATTTCCACTAGGAACAGCCAACTTTTGCAGTTCAACCTGCCTATCAGCCATCAAGGATGAGCTGATGAGGTCTGGCTCACCACCATTGCTCTTAACCAAATCAGAATATGACAATTTGGTAGATTGAGGAGCAGACATGTGTAAATGCCCAGATTCAGACTTCTTCAAGTAAGTATTTTGCTTCAGATGATTCTGACCACCTTGGAGACCAAAGAGATAATTCTGGTGGTTGTCAACATCCTGTTCAACCTGTGATGGCAAATGGCTTTCTTCATCTATTACACCATTTGTTGACAGGTTCATGCCAGAAAAGGCAGCTGCAAATTCTGCAGACTCCCTCATACCAGATGAGATGCCATTGAATGAGTTTGAACTAGCCATGCCTCTCTTTTCAGATGTGGTAACTCTCCCTTGTCCAATGGGTGTAGGACAAGGACTAGGAGCCCTGGCAACATGTTGAGGATCAGGAGTAGTTCTCCCAGACAAGGAGGCACCAAGAGCAGCAGCATAACTATAAGAAGATGGCTGGCCAATATTTTGAACAGAAGATGAGCCCTGATCATTCACCCTCGATCGTAAATTATCTGCAGATGATAATTCACGGCGCAAATGAGCCAACTCCGCTTCAGCTGAACCTATGGTCTCAACATTTTCATTAAACGCATTACAGCTAGCTGGGCGAGATGGGGGGCCTGTCACAAGAGTTGTACGGCCCAAGTCATCCTGCATGGATACAAGACACCAGATCATAAGAAAAATAGCGGAGTGAACAATCCAAAAGAGGCAACTTTTAGGCCATATATGATGCACTTGATACTCAATCACAATCCAAAGCTCAAGTTCAAAGTATATGTCTTGCATAGGCCTCATGATGGCCTCTGAACATTCACAGACATAACTAAATCCCACATTACAACCAAAAGCTCCTCAGACTTCACAAGTTAAACATACTGAGCAGTTCATTGACTACCTCGCATGTATTTGAGAATAAAAATAACTATTTATTGTATCAATTTGTCATGGCCAGATTCTTGATGCATCACCTATACCATTTTTGCACACTAACAAACTGAATGCAAAATGATTGCAAGCCATAGAGAACTCAACAAACACAGATAAAATAGCCCAAGAAAACAAAACTGATTTTCAATAACATTAAAAGTAGGCAATCAGAAAAGGACAGCAAAACACTTCTTTATTTCTTCCATGCACAAATCAGATTACGTGTCAAGCCTTAATAGGAAGTAATGAATACCACATCTGAAATTTCAAGGAAAATAATCCAATGATATTCTTGATGCCATAAAGATAAAAAGAAGATACCACAAAAAAAATAGAAATTCACAAACATAAGGAAACATGACTTAAGCAAAATCATAGAAATTAACCTGAAAGATTTCAGCAAGGCTCTTCTGTTTGCTGGCAAATCCAAATCCTTGTAAACCAATCAGCCCTCCACCTCCCCATTCGGTGGAGCCAGAAACGTTTTCTGACTCAACCTCACTGTCCTGTTTCCTCGATTCAAACCCCGGTGGCATTGAAAACATTGATCTACCATTACCATTGTCAGCTCCACTAGCTTTCCTCCTATCTCCAATCCCGCCTAAAACAGAACTTCCACCCTTCAATCTCTGTGCAGACCTCCAATCCTCCTTCGACAGCAAAGGAGGCGGAAGCCTTGGGTTCAAATTCACATTCGAATAGTAGTAAGATAAGTAAGCTGGATCAGACCTAAGTTCCTTCTCGGTTATGAACCCATTCCCATTTTTTCCGCTAGCAAAGTCTGAGAAAGAGGCACCACCATGGCCTCCGCCACCAAACAAGCCCCCGACTGCATTCAATGAACCCTCCACGGTTGGAGGTGCAGAGCCACTCCTGTACAAATTGAGCTCTTTCTCACGATCATCAGCCTCTTGCCTACGTTGCTCACGCAACAATAACCCTAACTCCTTCTCTAAATCATCACCGAATGATCCATCATTAGCTCCTATCATCGGTCTCCTGCCCAATTCAGATAACATATTCAAGACTCCAATTTGACCATTACCCACTATAACAACTCAAAAACTGATCAACACCCACAACTTATAATCACACCCTAAACAGTCTCGAAAATTAAAACTTGCATACGCTTGAAATAGCCAAGACCCTACATACAGCTTGAAGATGGTAACTTTTTAACTAGAAAAAAGATCAAAACTTTTACACCTACCTTATGGATGAATATAATTACCCAGTCCTAACTGCAAAAAGGTTCCATTTTCAAGCATAAAACAGCAACATAGAAGGATGGGTTTTTCCTCTCCTGTCTTACATAATCAATTTCATGAAACAAAGTACACAACTTTGTGCACCATGTTTACATGCAACAAATATTGTATGTGGAAGAGAGATAATGAAAGAGAAGAAATTTTTCTTCAAGAAACTTCTATTGAAGGAGAAGATCAATCTGGCGGCGATTGGTTCTTACAAGAACCCTTAGGGTTTTGTTCTAATGTTGGAGTGAATTGAGTATCCAATATCACCACCACAGGAGTTGATTAAATACAGTAAGATATTTATATATATTTAAAAAAAAATTCTTTTATTGGGTTTTTGAAACCTACAAAGAAAAGGAGAAAAAAAAAAAGGAAAAGAAAAGAAAAGGGAAAAAACAAAATATTATTTTGTCAAGTCCTAAAGATGTGGGCAATTGACCAAGTGATAACCGACCGATGGAGGGAAGTTGGTAGTCGGAGAAATAAAGATAATGATGTTTGGTTTTTGCTCCTCTCCATTGTGTCCCAAAACAGGATTTAAATGGTTGTTTATATATATATATATATATATATATAAACAAATAAATTTTAAATTTTATTTTTAATATTAACATATTAAAATAATTTAAAAAATATTAAAATAATTAAAATTTAAAAAAACTTTTATTGAAACGCCCAAAACCCACTTTAAATCAGCGGTGATTATTTTCGGTTCGGTTCAGTTTTTATCAAAAAAAATAACCCAACCAAAAATTTTAAAAAAAAACCGAAACTGGTTCAAACCGACCGGTTTTGGTTCGGTTTGGTTTTTTAGGACAAAAACCGGTTCAAATTGGTTTTTTCCTGTTTGGCTTGGTTTTTTCGGTTTAGCTCGGTTTTTTTCTGGTTTTTTTCGGTTTGGGTTCGGTTCGGTTTGGTTTTTTCGGTTTCAGACTTATAAAACTGAAACCAAACCGGTCGGTTTTTTCAAAAATTTTAATCAGTTTTTTTTCACGGTTTGATTTTTTCGGTTATTTTTTTTCTGGTTTTTTTAGTTTAATCGGTTTTTCTGTTTTTTTGCTCACCTTACTTTAGATTCTGTTTTTATGATATTTTTTATGTATTTATTTATTTATTTATTCTAGGCATTATTAATTAAAATTGAAAAGTAAGTTAAAGAGGGAAAGTACAGGTAAGTTGAGTTAAAATATCTCTCGACCATCTTTACTTCCCTTTTTATCAATGGTTTGTATGTGTAGACATGTTTCCTTTCTGTTTTTTCTTTTTTCTTTTTTTCCTGATGAATTCATTACCATTTTTGTTTTCGTTAAGAAACAGCAAACGAGAAGTCTTTCTATTTTTCGTCGTCCGGTGATGGGTTCAAGATCTTTTCTTTTATTAGTACATGATCTTTTCACTTCGATTTTTCTAGAAAGAAGCAAAGCCCATTTGATTTTGGCTACCTATTTCCTATGTGAATTGCGACGTTCAATGCCTAGGGTTTCCTTTTATTTATTTATTGCATTAACGTTGACATGTTGGGCAGGTCTCATATCATGATGGGGTTGGTTATAGGCAAATGTTCATGTTGTTTAATATCATTCTCGTTTTTTATTTTCTTTTTTAATTCTCAAAATGAGATATAAAAAACTTATTTATTTTGGCTATTAGATTTCCAAGAAATAAATAACTGGCAATCGGTTCTCAAGAGCTTTACCGGATAAAAGATGGATTTTTAAAATATCACAATATAATTAAGGTCAAGTAGGCTTGGAGATGTTGGTTTAGGGGTGATTATTTTCGGTTCGGTTTGGTTTTTATCAGAAAAAGTAACCAAACTGGTTTTTTGAAAAAAAAAACCGGTTCAAACCGGCCGGTTTCGGTTCGGTTCGATTATTTTGGGGAAAAAACTGATTCAAACCAGTTTGGCTCAGTTTTTTCCGATTTGGTCCGTTTTTTTTCGATTTCGGTTAGGTTTGGCTCAGTTTTTTCTGGTTTGACTCGGTTTTTCCCGGTTTGGCTCGGTTTTTCCGGTTTGGATTCGGTTCGGTTTTTTGGTTTCATGCTTATAAAACCAAACCAAACCGGTCAATTTTTTCAAAATTTTAATCGGTTTAATCTAGTTTTTTCATGATTCTGTTTTTTCAGTTATTTTTTTTTATTTTCTCGGTTTAATAAATTTTTTAGTTTTTTTTCTCACCCCTATATTGATGATTGGGTTAGGATCAAATCCACAACAAAATTGAATTTAGGCTAGAGGCATCTAGGGCTTGGATCAAGAATGGACCTATGTTGTCTGCAAGTTGGATCGAGCTCAAGCTCAACACGCAAGGGCTGGAGTGGGCAACTTGTTGTACAATGATGGAGGCAAGGTGTTTAGAGATTAGGTTGAAATAAGATCGAGGCCTTTAAGAATCGAGTGGGCACGGATCGAGTATTTTGCCTCAGGATCAATCTCAAGTCATGTGAGGGAAGGGTCGAGCTAAGATCATCTATAAGATGTTAAAGATCGGTTAGGAAAGCATTTAGGTTATTTGGGGTCAATTCGAGACTATAGTGCATATTTGGAGCTACGGTTTAATTTGTTTTTCATGAAAATTTGATTATTTGTTTTTGCTTTAAGATAATTTTTTTATGTTTTTTAATAGTTTTAGTGTGTTGATATCAAAAATAAATTTTAAAAATTAAAAAATATATATTTTAAAGCATTTTCAAGAAAAAAAAACTATTATTACCACATTTCTAAATAACCTTTGTATTTGGGGGTGCTTGAAGATTTGGCTATAATTGTAGGCATTTAGGGATGACTCAAGCAACGACGAAGCTAGAACAAAAAAAAAAAAGCGAGGTCATCAACAATTCAACATCATATCAAAATACAATGAAAAGGTAGCTCCTAAATTGTTACGAGTTCGAGTCCTTTAAGCGCCACCGGAGGCTTACATGATTGTTAACTTCAGGATCCGTGGAATTAATCGAGATGCATGCAAGCTGACCCGAATACTCACATTAATAAAAAAAAAAAATACAATGAAAAGATGCAAGTTATAACGATGATTATTCATTGTGTTCTAGCATTGATGTATACATTTTCAGTACAATGCGATGGATTCAAGAAATGAAATCTGATAGAATTATTATTACACAAGACATTGTAAATAATGCATGAAGAGATAAATAAGAATATGAAAGTCCAATTTAATTAAGGTTGTGTTTGTTTCCCAGAAAGTGATTTGTGGGAAACTATTTTCCAAACTTTCATGTGTTTGTTTGCCATTAGGAAAGTTGATCAACGGAAAACACTTTCCGGTCAGCGAAAAACACTTTCCAGTCAAAGAAAAATTTGGCTTGGTTTCTAGGAAAATGTTTTCTTTTTATTTTGGGCGGAAAACAATTTCCGGAAGTTGTGAAAAATTTAGAAATGTCATATTATTTGTTGATTATATCAAATTTAGTCCTCAAACTTTTGATTGTTATATATATTGTTTTGAATATTTGTTTTTTAATTTCATCTCTTAGAATTTAATTTTTATATTAACTTTGGCCCTCATTTTGTAATTGTTATTTGCTTTTCCCTTATCATTTTTTAATTGAAATTTTTTATTTAT
Source organism: Populus x sibirica (assembly GCA_019202695.1). Classification (NCBI taxonomy): domain Eukaryota; kingdom Viridiplantae; phylum Streptophyta; class Magnoliopsida; order Malpighiales; family Salicaceae; genus Populus; species Populus x sibirica. Next base: position 115,323 of record JAGMVL010000634.1, on the reverse strand, counting down.
CAAATTTGGTCCTCATTCTTTTGATTGTTACTTATTTTATTTGAAATAATTTATGAAATGTTAATTATTATTATTTTAATTTTTTTTATTTTTTGAATTTGATCTCTATTATTTTGATTATTATTTATTTTATTTGAGATAATTTATGAAATTATATTTTTTTCAATTTCATTCTCATCCAACCTTTTAATTTGTAAGATTTGTTCCTCATTATTTTAATAAACTTAAAATAATAAAACATTAATAAGTTATTTTCCAACTCATTTTCCATGACATAACCAAACACTGGAAAGTGTTTTCCAACTTATTTTTCATTACACTGTCAAACATCGGAAAATAATTCACTTTTTTGAAATTCACTTTCCTGAAATTTATTTAAAAAAAAAAAACTATTTTCCAGCAAGTAAACAAACGGGCCATAAAAAAAATACGTTAATTGTTAAAGTCTACTGTGATAAAATATAGGAGTTAAATAAGAGAATAGCGATTCCATACATCACACAAAAGCAAACTTTTGTGTTTAAGGTATATAGAATAACAGAAACAAATATATCAACACTATGTTATGGAACATATCAATTTTTCCTGGCAAAAAAAAATGACAGGTGCTACTTTTTTAATTAAATTTTTTTTAATAACGTGAGATTTAGTTTAATATAATCTGATTAATTTTATGAATCTAAAAACATATTAAATAACTAAAAAAAAAATGACAACAAAAATAAATGCTCACATAATCAAGCATCGATGAAATAGTTTAATGTTTACTTGAGATAACAATAATTTTATATAAAATAAAATAAAATAAATCATGAATATTAATTTAAGACAAACTAAATATTAAAAAAAAATAAAAACAAAATCAAATAATGAAATAAAAAAAATAATAATAATAGAAAAAAAACAAAGTACACGGAAAAAAAGCCAGGCATATAATTGGAATATTTTGTTAATATTGACAACTATTTTTAACATTCATTAATAAATATAATATTCAATTTATTTTATTAACAATTAAAAATAATTTTAAAGTTTTTTTTTTTTGACATTAAGAAAATCATTCAACCATGAATAGCAATTGGAATATTTACACGAGCTGCGAGTGAGCATACGTATGAAACTTTGAATTCACAACTAGAATTTTTATTGGTTCTTAAAAGGAGCATTGATAACGCCAGCGACTTTTCGTCCGATCCATGAGAGAGCGCGGGCGATCTGGCTGGCTAGTGCTAGTCTAAAAATCTATATACATATAAATTGGAATATTGGCCCGAGCTAATGTCGTTTGAATTAACTTTTTTTTGACATAAAAAATTATCTAATCATTACTGATATTTTTTCTATAAAAAAAATTAATCATATGGGATTGATACGATGTTACTTAGTTATCTTGATGAATTTAAAAACAACTTAAAATTAATTATATGGGATTGATTTGAGTCAACTTGTCAATTTACATTCCGACTAACAAGACTGTGATAACCTCATAAAAAGCAAATAAAAAACACATTATAAAGATCAGTTTCCAATAAACTCAACGTTGAATGATGAAGTTGAGAAAAAAATCAACTATAAAAGGACTCAAAAAAATGACCCGAGACAATCCGGGTTAATCTACCAGACTCGTGATCCGGGTCATAAGACCAGAATAATCCAATAAAAAACAAATTGCAACAAATTATAAAGATCAATTCTCAATCAATTCAATGTTGATGAATAATTTAAAAAAAAAATTAAAAAAAATTAAAAAAAATAACTCGAGTCAACCAGGATTAACTCATTAAATTTATGATCGAAATAATAAGACGGAGATAACTTCATCTAAAGTAAACCAAAACAAATCACAAAGTGTGATTTCAATTAACTTAATTTTTAATAAATTTAATATTAAAAAATAAAATGAAAATTAAAAAATAAATAAATAAAAATATCATTTTAATAAATAACACTTTACAAGAAAAGGTACAATAAATTCCCGCTTCTTTTAAGATTTTTTATTTATTATTGTTAATAAAAAAAATGGGCTTAACTGTTTCGCTTGGTTTGGTGTGGTTTTTATATTCTAATGGGCCAAGCCTTCAATGGAACCTAGCAGCATGAAATCTCACGTAGGTGAAAATTGGGGATGGCTACAAGACAGGAGTGAACTCCACAGCACATTGTTATTAAGTGTTTTTTTATTATAAAATTTATTAAAATAATATATTTTTATTTTAAAATTTAATTTTTACATCAAAATAATCTAAAATCAATTTAAAAAATTTAGATTTTTTTAAAAGTACAGTGTCAACGCATGAATAAATACATTATAATGCTTTTTGACCGATGAACGAGGTAAACGTGATTATAATTGAGGTTTATAGAACCACGACATTCTTACCGAGTCAATGTTTATTTTTTCTCAGCCACTTTTCACTTTCAACTAAGAGCGTCAGGTTTCACACAAGACGATCGCACGATGGATTGGGTGGGAAATGACACAAAACAATATCAAATGAATATCCTGTTCTTTTGTATTTTTTTTATGTTTCAAAAGTATTTTGAAAAAAATTTAGTTATTTTATTTTAAATTAATATTTTTTTAATATTTTTAGATCATTTTGATGTACTGGTATCAAAAATAAATTTTAAAAATAAAAAATATTATTTAATATATTTTTAAATTAAAAATATTTTTCAATTATATTTCTAAATACGTATTTGCGTGGAGGGTGCCTTACCGTCTAGAAAAATGATGTGGAAGATGATGCGAAGAAAGAGATCTCACTAGTCAAAGAGACGGGCATTAGGAAAGCCTTGTCAATTTGGTTCACTTTAAAATATATATATCCAGATGCCAATTGTGCATACTACTACTATTATTATTAATTAACACTATCAATTAAAAATTAACATCAACATCAACATTGACAAACAAAAAAAATAAAAAATAAAAGAGGCGGTGTTCATAAAACATATTTTATTACAATAGTCTTTTTTAATTGAAAATTTAATATCATGAATTGTTATAATTTGTTTTTTTACGTGTTTACTTTAATATCTAATGACTCTGAGTTTTTTTTAATTGGTTTTTTTAAAAATTAATTATTTAATATTAAGTTGATTACAAAGTAAATTTTATGATTTGTTTTACTTTATTTTTTTATAATATTATCTTGATCTCTTCACATAGACCATAGGTTTTTTGGGATAAATCAGATATATTTTAGTCGTTTTATTGTGTTGTTTTTTTAGGTTGATTTTTTTTTCAATTTCATTCTTCAACAATTGACTGATTGAGAATCGAGCTTCGTAATTTATTTAAATTTGCTTTCTATAGGATTATCTTAATCTCATGACCTGCGTTGCGAGTTTGGCAGATCAACTTGGTTGTTTATTTAATTTACTTTCTACGAGATTGTCTCGGTATTGTAACATGGGTTATGAGTTTGACAAGTTAACCCTGTTGACTTGGATTGTTTGACAGTGTTTTTTTTCAATTTCATCTTTTAACATTGGGTTAATTGAGAATTAAACTTTGTAATTCGTTTCAATTTATTTTTTTATAGAGCTATCTTAATCTCATGACCTGGAACATGGGTTCAGAAAGTTAACTCAGATTTTTTAAATTTCATATTTCAACATTGAATTAATTGGAAATTGAACTTCATAATTTGTTTCAATTTACTTTATATTGAGTTATCATGATTCCATGACTTGAATCGTGAATTTAGCAGGGTTAACCCATGTTAATTGAGGTCAATTCAATATATTTTAATTGCAATATTTTTTTAAAAAGAAATCAAATAAATTTTCGAGCTAAAATATATTTTTATTGATCGTATAAGTTATTTTTTAACCTATCAAATTAAATGGGTAGTACCAAACCCTACATAATTTGTCTACTAAAAAAATACCAGTAATGATTAAATATTTTTTTTTTACATTAAAAATGTAATCTAACCTGTAACGCATCACAAGCAAACCATCTAATTCACTTCTATTTCATTTTTAACCTAATCTGTGTCCCACGATAAGTAACAGTCCATAGCATCTAGCAGCCCAATAATTACTTGCTTTAAACGCATGCACCTAAACAGAAATAAAGGCACCCTAATCCATGGGATTCATGAGAGACAGCTCGCCTCTTTTTTCTTTTTCCTTTTTTGTCTTTTTATCTGGAGTAAGAGTGATCTTTTTATACGGAGCAGGAGTGATCATTTTTATTTAGTTAAGTTTTTATAAAAAAAAAATAATTAAATTAATTAAGAAAACAATTATATGAGTTTGGTTTGACTCGGTTTTCTAGTTTTGACTTGGTTTTTTCTAGTTTGACTTAGTTTTTTTCTGTTTTTTTTTTTGAATTCGGTTTGATTTTTTCAGTTTCAAGTTTACAAAACCAAATCGAACTGGTTGATTTTTTTTCACGATTTGATTTTTCTAGTTTTCTCTATTTAATTAATTTTTTAATTTTTTTACTCACCTTTAATCTGGAGTTGTCACCGAAAATCATTCGGGATTTCTACCCCGGAGAGACACAAACATATGCCCTTAAGAAGTTCAGAAAATAAGACGGAAAAAACAATAAAAGTCACAGGAAATATTCATGATCGTATAGGTGTTTTTTTTTCTCTCTTGAACAATAAGAATAATACAAGAGAATGTTTATTTATGTAGTTCAATTTGCTTTTTATTTTTTTAAAAAAATCTTGATGCTGTTAACAAAAATGAATTTTATTTTTGGAAAACATTATTTTATTACACTTTGAAATAAAAAATATTTATAAAAAAATCATACACCTAGTAACTAAACACACACTTAATTCCTTATGAACTGGAACAGTTTGTTTTTACCACCCGAATCAGTCCGCAGGGAAGGATTAAAATTGGAGCAATAATGAAATAAAATCTAATTGCAGGATAAAATAAAAATCAGAGTCCTCGGTTTCGGACAAGTAGGGCCCAATCCATCTGACAGTGGAGAGTAAAGAGACAAACGGCGTTTTGAATCTTCTGCGAAACGCCTCAAATCAACAGGTGACTGGTGACTTTCCTTTAGCTTTGAATTTTCAAACTGGGCGTTCTTTTCTGCTTCTCCGGTCAAACCCTACGCGCCCCCTTGTCTCATCTTATCATCGTTTAAATTTGAAGCACAGTTCCTTCCCCATTACAGCCCCTCCTTTACTCGCGCGTGTCAAGAAATTTAAAAACAATTGATATCACACTTTTAAATACTTTTAAATGCGTTAAATTTTTTCGTATGATTGGAATCTTAGAATTCAATATGATGGTATATTTATGGATTATCAATTCAAGTTATTTGGGCTATGGACTATTTAGATTTTTAATCGAGAAAAGAAAAATTATATATTATAATGATATTCAGGTTAGGTTGGGGTCCCATTTTAAATTTCGTAAGAGAAAGGGACGACATTGAAACAAAATAAAATACCAGGGGCGCTTAGAGGGCCCCCAGTTATTGAAAGCGCTTAACTCCGTGGAATTCACGCGTTAACATCATGTGTTAGATTTGTACACCGTCAACCCTCTAATTTATATTCAAGGCACCGTCCACGCTTCTTCCCTTTATAAACCCATTCCTCCCCTTTACCATTTCTCCTTTCTTCCTGTCTCACGAATTATTGCTCTGTTTCTCTCTCTAGACACTTGCTTATCTGGTCATGGCTTCAACGACGACGACAACGTCGTATTGGTGTTACAGATGCTCACGCTTCGTCGCCGTTTCACCTCACAACGAAGACGAAGAACACAGCCACACAAGCAACATCACGTGTCCTCACTGCGACGGTGGGTTCGTCGAAGAGATCCAATCCAACTCCACCTCTGATATCCGTCAAAACCGTAGCCGGGTTTCCAACCTTACCCGAAACCGCCGCAACGCCGGCGACCGGTCTTCGTTTAACCCAGTGGTCGTCCTCCGCGGAACCACCCCTGCCGCCGCTGCTGAAGACAACGAAGATGGAAGCGCCTACGAGTTCTACTATGACGATGGAATCGGTACGGGTCTCCGACCCGTACCGGAGATGATGTCTGAGTTTTTAATGGGTTCAGGTTTTGACCGTTTACTAGACCAGTTATCACAGATAGAGATAAACAGTTTAGGCCGGTCGGTTCCTAACCCGCCGGCATCGAAAGTCGTGATTGAATCAATGCCGAGTGTAGAAATAAACGAAACGCATGTGATTTCGGAGACGTACTGTGCAGTGTGTAAAGAGGCGTTCGAGATAGGAAACGAAGCTCGTGAGATGCCTTGTAAGCATATTTATCATTCTGATTGCATTTTTCCTTGGCTTGCGATGCGAAACTCTTGTCCCGTTTGCAGGCACGAGTTGCCTGTGGAGAATTCCAGAGAGGAGGAGGTGGAAGGGGAGCTTGTGGGGCTAACTGTATGGAGGTTGCCTGGTGGTGGGTTTGCTGTTGGGAGGTTTAGTGGGGGAAGGAGAGGTGGAGAGAGAGAATTTCCGGGTGTTTTTACGGAGATGGATGGTGGTGGGAATGGTGGGCTTAACGGGAACAGTAGGCCGTCTCGTGATTGGGATTCTTGGGTGACCAGGAGGAGTAGAAGAAGAGAGAGTACTAGTGGTACTGGGGGTTTTAGGAGAGTTTTTCGTGGTATGGCTTCGTTTTTAAGGAGGATTAGGCCTAATTCGTCGTCAAGAATGCGTGATGGATCTGAAGAACCTTGATCGATTGATAGAAGTTATTCAAGTCGCGTGACAAGGAGGAGAAGAGGATTGGATGTGGAAGTTGAGGAAGGGGCTGATAGGCGGTGATATCACTTGATTGCTTCTTCTTATCCTTCACATAAATGTACCTGTCTACTTGGCGCACTTAAAACAGGTTAAGAATTATTATTTTTTTCATTTACTGAAAGAGAGCAGAGATTTCTTATCTCTTCATATTGAAAAATTCTTTGTATTTGCAGCAAAAGGATAAATTATTCAGTTTTGTTGTTTCTGAAATTTAGAAGATAGTTGAACTGAAGGTGTAGGTGTTAATCCGCAATGTAGTAGAAGAGCGAAAGGCCTTAGTCTTAAAGCATTTCCTTGTTATCTACTGCAATCAATTAAATTTTAACCTTGGCATTCATTCTATTAAGTTCTTGTCTTTGTTTTCTGACTGCTCTTCTCATGCAAATCACACTGTTGTTGTTGAGTGCTTGCTGTATATCTAGATGGGATTGGTGACTGAATTTAGCTCAGTTGTCATTTGAATCCGATCCTGCCTCGCGGCACAAAAATATTATTGTTCTACCAAGAAGAGCTTAAAAGCAGCATGAGATCGGATCGGTCATATTTGCTGGTCAAATTAATTATGGCACTACTAGTTTAATGCTTTCATGGGGCATTTCTGATCCATTTTTTATTTGTAAAATGACGAGTGTCTGGAATTTCTGGCCAGATTGGTTAAAAAAGCACCAGCTTTTGCTTGCATGTGCTTACATTTTCGGCTTTCTTTTGCCTTTTGTTCAACTTCATAGTGTCGTGAGTGGTCTAAATTTGGAGCTTTGAGCAATGATGATGAAGTTAAATCCAAGTATTACATTGATGAGGTTGTAAATCCTTGAAGGATGATGTGTAACTTTGCACGACTAAGTAAATATGGTGGGCTGGTTGAAGATGAGGATAATAGCTTTGCCCGAAACAACAACGATGATGCTAAATAGAGTGTAGAAAGTGGAAGAGGAGATTTATTTATTAGCGGTTTGCTACTGAGATAACTTCTATTTTTTATCCTCCCATATAGAAAAAAAAACTGTTTATGATTATACGAGAAGCGCTCCTTAATAGCTTGGTCACTTGTCTACCTTGATTTAGATTTTATTTGGAGGTATGCTGGGCTTCAGTGAGGTGATTTTACATGGTTTTTTTCTTCTTTTTTATAGGTTCTAAAAAAAAGAAACAAATTAATTATAACTAAAACTATCAGTGTTTTATTGTAGCGTCGGCTATGGTATACTGTGAGTGATTTTATTGTGGATTGCACTGCTTGATAGAGGCATGGTGAGGCTGCAGCCTACAGGCCCCAAGCGCCCGGCTGGAGGCACGTCCCCTGGGGCCGTGGACAATGATGTTTGGCTGCTAGGCCTCGGCGTTGGGCAGGCCGCGCGCGCCTGCCCGCGCCCCAGGCTATAGCCACCTGGCGTTGGCTGGTCGAGGCTCTAGCATGCAGACACGGCATGGGGTCTACCCAGTCTTGGGCATTAGGGGCAGATCCGCGGGCCTGGCTGCAGCCTCAGGGCTAGCGGGTCTGCATCCCAGCGAGCCTAGGATCTCCAGACCCGCGAGGCAAGGTCTGCAACCTCGAGCGCTTGACAAGCAGACCCACGCGCTAGGTGTAGACATGGTCGCCAAGGTCTGTTCTTACAACCCTTAGGTTTAGAGACTCGCGCGGCTGGATCGGCAGACCCTGTAGAGAAGAAAAAAGAAAAAAATAATAACAATTATCATTATTATTATTGTTAATAATTTTTTCAAAAAAAATTATTACTATAAAAAACTTTGGGCAAACAAGTTTGATATTATTATTAATATGATAAATATTATTATTGTATTCAAAATATTATTATCTTTATTGTAATTAAAAGTATTAATATTAAGAATATAAGAAAATTAAAAATATATATAATAACAATTATCATTATTACTATTGTTAAAAAAATTTTGAAATAAATATTATTGTATAAACTTTAATCAGACAAGTTTAATATTATTATTAATATGATAAAATATTATTATTTGTATTCTAAATATTGTAATCTTTATTATAATTAAAAGTATTAATTAATTAGCTCAGGTTGTCGACACCTGGCGTAAGGGCTGTTAAACCAGGACGTTGGCCCGCCTACGCACGCCTGGCCATGGCCTCAGGCAGCAGACACCTGGCGCGGGGTTTGCCTAGGCGCTGGGGCTGGCCGAGGCCCTAACATGCAGACACCTGACCCGGGGTTTGCTCAGCCTTAGGCGCTAGGGGTACACCCGTGCGCCTAGCTGCATCTGGGCGAGCGGGTCTGCAGCCTAGCGAGCCTGGGGTCTGCAAATTCACGAGCCTAGGGGGTGCAGGGTGGGTCTGCAGACCCGCACGCTGGGTGCAGACCCGACTGCCGAGGTCTGTTCTCACAGCCCTTGGGTTTAGAGACCCGCCGAATGGATTGGCAAACCCTGCAAAGAAGAAAAATGAAAAAAAAATATAATAACAATTATCATTATTATTATTGTGAATAAAGTTTTCAAAAAAAAATTATTACTATAGAAACTTTGGCCAGACAAGTTTGATATTATTATTAATATGATAAATATTATTATTTATATTCTAAATATTATTATCATTTTTGTAATTAAAAGTATTAATATTAAGAATAGAAGAAAATTGAAAAAAAATAACAATTATCATTATTATTATTGTTAAATTTTTTTTTGAAAAACATATTACTGTATAAACTTTGATCAGACAAGTTTAATATTCTTATTAATATGATAAAATATTATTATCTATCTTATAAATATTTTTATTACTATAATTAAAAGTATTAATATTAAAAATATTATTTTTTTATTAAAAATATTATTTTTTTTATTACAATTAAAAGTATTAAAGTTAAAAATAGTATTATTTGTGTTAAAAATATTATTATTTTTACTATAATTAAAAGTATTAATATAAAAATATTATTATTATTATTATTATTATTATTAAAAAACAATAATAGATTTGATTTGAAGGGTAGAATTATAAATTATCATTAGTATTATTATTATTATTAGTAAATTGAAAAAAATTATTATTACCATTAAAGAAAAACCATACATTTTTTTCTAAACAATTAAAAAATATATGACCTTTGATAGACAAGAAAAATATTATTATAAATGGTTATATTGGGTCCACAATGGTGTAGAACCCACCGGGGCAGAACCCAAAATAACATCGGGTTCGGTCGGGGCAGGACCCCAAATAGCCTCGGGTCCCGGCCGGGGCAGGACTTATATAGCCTTAGGTCCTGGCCAATCAGGCTGCAAATAACCTTGAGTCCGGCAATGTGCGGAACCCAAATAGTCTTGGGTCAGTACCAGGTGCAAAATCGAAGATAGAGGATCCAAAATAGCGTTTGGTCCTTAATGTACAGGAGCCGGGTGCAGGATTCAAATTGCCTTGGGTCCTGTCATGTGCAGGACTCAAGATAGCCTTGGTTTATAGGCGGTATAGGATTCAAAATAGACTTGGGTTCTATTTTGTGTAGGATCCAAAATAGGCTTAGATTCTGTCGATATCGATATTAAAATCTAAATTTTTTATGAAAATAAAAAGTAGACCCAATACATAGCACGGTCACCTAATTAGTCTCTTATCCTAAATATACTCCTAGCTCACCATGGATGCCTAATGGGAGGAGGTAGGGCTACCATCTTCCATATGGTCTCATGATAGGTCATGGGCTCCCAGAGATATACTTGCACTCAATACACTGTATATTGTTAGCACTAGCCATGGGGTTCACGCTACACCTAGACTCCACTCAATATCTGTTTTTCACAAGAAAAAATATTCAAGTGATAAGAAAAAATTTTCGGTGATAAATAAATGAATATTGAAATCTCATGATACGATCTCTTTATTTGTATTAAATTAAATAAAATATTATAGAGCGATTATTTTATATTTGTATTTAATTAATTAATTTAATTTAATTAAAAAATAATGTATCTTTTTAAAAAATCAAATTTAACAAAAAAAATACAAATAAAAACACATGAGATAACTCAAATAATTTTCAAAATTAAAGAAAAACCCTATAAATAAATAACAGAACTCAATCTGTAATTAAATAAATATTAAATAATAAAACTAAAAGATCATAAACTTATAAAAAGGGATCTAAGCAAGCCTAAATAAAATTTCTAGACTTGAATGATCCTCTTAACTTGCAATCTATGAAATCTTAGATCCAATCTTAATTCCCAATTAATTTAATATTGAATTATAAAACACGAAAAAAAATCAATTTTTTTTTTTTAAATCCATCGAATTTGATTCCACCATAACATCCTTATTTATCTATTTTGATCCTGAATTTCCAAGGAGGCTACTTGATTTAAAAACTCCTGCGTGCTAGGGTTGTAAAGGATAGGGAAACTGAGGTAGAATCACTTTATGACAGTTAGGTTGTTAACTAGACATGTTGGAAGCTTGTTGTTGCTGAATAAAAATTTTTCATGTTAAAAAAATGATAGGTTAAAAAAAATTTAAGTCTCAAGTTATTAGTTAAATTAACAATTTAAATATTTATAAAAAAAAATAAACTAATAAAAAAACAAATAAAAATCCATACCTAAGTTTAATTGGATTATCAAACAACCAAATACTAACCTAACAAAAAGAAAACTAGAAAAAAAAAGAGAGTCAAACTTCAAAAAAAAAATTAGCATAAAAAGAAAAGGGAAAACCAAGTAAACATAAGTGAACCTCGTAAATCTAGTATGATAAAAAAACTTGAAATTGTTAAATTATGGATCCGAGTTCAATAAAAAAAATTAAACATCCTCCAATTTAACCTTGAAGGATGAAATCGTTGAAAAAACTATTAATAAAAAAAGCTTGAAAAAAAAAGAACAAAAAAAAAAAAAGAATGAGGCTAAAAAAATTATAGCAAACATAAAAAAACACAATTAAAAGAATTAAGATCAAACTTGAAAGATTAAAAAATCATAGGAGGTGAAATTAAAAATTATTTGTAATATAATATATTATTTATATATTAAAAAGTGGTAGGAGTGAAATGGAAAAAAATTGTTGAGGGCCAACCCAAAAAAATTAAATAAAAAAAATAACAAAAGAAAAGTTAAAAGAAAATGATAAAAAAATAAGACAACATCAATTTAGGAAAAGGAAAAACAAAGCTTTTAAACCTGATCTAATATCTAAAAGCCGCATTCCGTAAAAAATTTTACGCATATTCAATGAAGAATCATAATTCTCAACCAATTTAATTTCAAATGATATGATCGGTAGAAAATTATTAATAAAAAACTTGTAAATGCAACAAAAAATATGAAGATAGAATTTGATAGAATAAACTTAAGGAGGATGCAATTTAATGAAAAAAATAAAAAAATAATCTCAAATAAAATAAATATCAATTAAAAGAATAATGATCAAATTTTAAATATAGAAAATTTATAGGTGATGAAATTGAAAACATGTGTAAAAACCAAGTAAACTTTGACAAACATCCTAAATATGGTCAAATCTTAAAAAGCTCAAAACTTTAAAAGCCTTGAATCGAAGTCCAATCAATAAATTTATTATAAGTCAATTTAAAAATATAAATTTTGAAAACTTGCCAAGACAAAAAAAAATAAAATAAAAAAAAACCTCAAATAAACTCGGGTCAACAAATCAAACACATGACCTAGAACATGAAATTGAGATGACCCTATAAACAAGAAAGCAAAAAAAACACTGGCCAAAAATATAAAAAAATACATTAAAAAAGATAAAAGTCGACCTGGGCTAATTTTCAGATCTATTATCTGGGTCATGAGACTGAACAAGCCTTAAAAAATAAAGAAGCAAAATTCTTATTTAAACAAACATTGAGGAATGTAAATGAGGAAAAAAATTAATGAAAAACAAAAACAAAAAGAAATTAAAAGAATTAAAACTAAATTCGATATAAAAATAAAATAAAATAAAATATTTTAGTAAAATAAAATAAAATAAAATGCTCAAAATTAAAATTAGTTTTTGTGGTTTGAAAAAAATATATTCAAGAAAAAAAATTCAAATTCATGCTTTGTTTTAAATTCAAGTCTTTACTACAATGTAAGATGAACTCCATAAATATTTTCTATAACCAAATAATTTTTGAAATTATAGTTAAAGTAAAAGTATTTCCAACAGCTACAATTGTCCACAACAAGCATATCTAAATGTGAATGATAGTGTGTGTGTATATATATATATATATATATATATATATATATATATATATATATATATTTTTTTTTTTAAATGTAAGACGATCGTCATCCTTGAATTCAGTAATTAATATGGGCCAGGTGGATCTGCACCGCTAGCTAGAAACAATTTAGCCTGGGGTAAATAAATTAAAAAGAGGTTCTTGTCCCTTTCACCTACCAACCAAAGACAAGTTGCACCGATTTCCAGTCAAGCCACTGTAGTCTTTCCATTTTTAAAAGGAAACTGTTGAGATAATAGAGAGCAAGGTTGTCAATTCCGTTCCATTCCGTTTGGAATGGCCGAAACATTCTATACCAATTCAAAAAACGAAATAAAACGGAACAAATTTCATCTCATTTTAAATCTCGGTCCGTTCCGGATTTTTCGGCTAAATTCCGCCCGAAACGTTCCGGTTCCATTCCACATGTTCCGTTCCGCTCTTGAAAAGCCATTGAATCAAATTGAACCTTATTCAATTTAATTAATTAAACCACCCAATTATAAAAAGCTCTTTTTTATTACTATTTTCTATAACAATGATATTAATAATAACATTGAAAATTATTATTACTATTTTCATTAACAATAATATTAATTTTTTAAAATTAGATTTATCACTAATATATATGGTTTATATTCATGTTGTTTTTTTCATGTTTATACTTTGTAGGAATTTGAGTAAAATAAGGGATGCTTTAGATTCTATTAGCCTTAATAACATTTACCTAACTTTATATTTAAAATATTTGTGTTAAAACATTTTACTTTCATAATATTTTGATATTTTGTTTAAGTTGAATTACTTTAAGTTAAAGATCTATTTAATCTTGACTATTTAGAAATATTTTAAATTTTGAAATTATATTTGTTTGGCATTGTGTTTGTATTGCATAATTTATAATTAATTTATCTTGAATTTGAATTATGTTTGTTGAATATATATATATATATATATATATATGAACAAGTCATAACCCGAAACGGCACGCCGAAACACTCCGAAACTGAAACATTCCGTTCCAATTGAAAAAACGAAACACCTACCGAAACGGAATTGACAACCTTGATAGAGAGTAAAGAAAATGTCATTCGTGAGAATTTTCAAGGTGATTATGAAGTAACCAGGAACATTTCATTATTAGTTATTTTTAGATATAATTTAAAGAAAAAAATCCTTCATTTTTTAAAGTATGTAGTATTTCTTTTTTAATTTAAGTTTTCTTTACTAATTGCCAATGGATAATAGAATAGCCAGGGAATGAGACTATGTTCTGTTACTGCTACGATACAAAAATAAATAAATATATATATATATCTATTCCTACTTCATGTTTTGAAAATATATATATTTATTTTAAAATTATTAAAAAATAATTTAATTTAAAAAGCTCAAGGCTGTTAGATGAAATTTTAATCTATGATTTATATTATTTTTTAACACATTTCTTTAAGTGAAAACGTTCTGAGCTTTAAACTTGCATAGATTAACAATAATTCATATTTAATTTTTATCAAATAAATAGAATGATGATATTCAAACTTGTAATCATTTGATCATTAATATTTTAATACCATATCAAAAAATAATTCAATCTAAAATTTTAAACAGTTAAATAAAATTTTTAAATTATAATTTATATTATTGTCAATTATTTATATCTGTTTTTATTTCTCACACAAAACAAGTTTTTGTCATTTTTTTTCCCCGTACCAAACTCAACCTAAAGGCCCTGAAATGTGAAGATTTAATGTATTTACTAAATTGGATCACCAAGTCAAGTCTAGGACGACAAGTATTAGGTGGTAGACCGAGGAAGGTAGGCCCATGGGTCATCAAAGGAACACGACTAAGGCCATTTCTTTGGTGAAAAAACTTGTGGTGGTGGGACAGTTCTCCGACCAGCTGTCCGCCTCCTTAAGCTCGGGGTTCCCATCACAAGCTCAAGAGTCAAGAGACATGTCATGGGCTCGGGGTTTCTATTCCCAGACCACCGATGATTTATGCTGAAAGAGAAACCTCGCTAGTACATGGACGACATCTGGCCTCGAGGGAGGAGGAGATTCTCGGGGAGCATTTTTCTTTCTTGGCTCTTTAGGATTCGTTTGAAAAAATTGCAACTTTTTACTGTAGTTTTTGCTACGCTTGTTGCTGATAGTTGTTTTTTTCATGATTGTAAAAAAAAAACTATGTTTAGTAAATTTTTTTTGTTGAAATACTTTTACGCTGTAATATTTTAAAAAGTTCAAAAGATTTCGTCCTGCAACGTCCCATTTTTTTTGAATTTCTAAATGGTTTTTTTTAAATAAATTTTACGATTCTATCGAACCTCGTTTTCATTAGTTAAAATAAAAAAAACTATAAAAGGTTAAGAAGAAGAAAAAATCAACAGTCGTGCACTATGTTTTTAAAAGAATGTTTTTTAAAAATATATAAAAATAATATATTTTTATATTTTTAATATCAGTATATTAAAAAATAAAAAAATTTTAATTTATATTTTATTAAAAATTCAAAAATTTTAAAAAATATGATGAACCACACTCCTAAACAATATTTTAAAATGTTTGATATTATGGTATAATTTACTTTTTACATAAAAATACATTAAATATTTTTTTTTATTTTTTTTTGATATTAATAAATCAAAACTATAAAAATTATTAAAAAACTTTTAATTTAATATATATATTTTTTATAAAATATACTTTTAAAATATAAACAATATTTTTTTAAAAAACAACCGGTTGCCAGTAGATTTGCATATATTTTTCGATGAATACCCTTATCATTAAATATATATATATAGAAACAAGAATTTACGTGGCATTATTTCGACGAAATCAAAATCGACGTGGCAGGCACTAGAGGTCTCCTGAGAATGGGATGAAGACAAAACACAACATCGACAACTACATTTCGGACAAGGAGTTAGTAAGAAGGCGTTATTGCAATAATAGCAAGCCACTGTTTTTAATACCCCACTAACTAAGAGATCTGCATTATCCCCTACATAGTTCTTAACTATAAGATCTCTCTATTTTCCAAGGTTTCAACTTTGTTCTCTGATCTCTCTCTCTCTCTCTCTCTCTCTCTCTCTCTCTCTCTGTATTAGTACTGTAAGTCCATCTCTCTTATTCTTCTGCATTTCTGTTTTCATTTTTGCTTAATCATGATCCCTCGCTAAGATTTCATTCCAAAAACTTTTACTTTGGTTTTTATTAAGAGAGATTTTGAATTTCTTTTCTCTGTTTTTCTTGTAGACTGCAACTTTCTGGGTTTTTACAGCTTTGTTTTGGGAGATCATGTAATTCATCTGATCTTCCTCTTAGCTTGCAATTTTTAAAGATGATTTATAAATTTGGGGTTTCTTAAATTTTTACTATTTTCTTCATTCCATGACAAAAAATGTGCTTAATTTCTTCTCATTTATCTCTGAGAAAGTTCGAATTTCGTGCACTGGTCTGTAAATTTTATAATTGGAGATGGTTTCTATATTTTAGACTCTTTCAATGCTTTGTAGAATTAACAGTGGAGTCATAAAATTTTGGTCTGCATGTCAGTGCATGTAAAATATAAAATGCAGGTTCAGGGGGGCATATTAGTTTAGTTTCTCAATTAAGTAAATATCATATTCTGCTGCTTATGTGGATGATTGCTAGGGAATTTTCATAAATGCTCTATGTACAAGACAAGATGGATGGCATGATTGTTTAAAAAATTAATCCTTAGCCATTCATCGCTTCTGTTAATCTGTCTTTGAGAATATTGTTTTTCTTCAGTTATGATCAATCGACATGATCCTTAACTTTGATTCTGCAATTAAACAGCTGTTTAGTTTTAAAGTCCTTTCATTAATATTGTCGTTCTACTTGATCATGTTTGACCATACTACGTTGCCAAGAACAATATCTTATTTTTACCATACAAGCACAAACGAGCCTCTGCGTCTTCGATGCACGTGACTTCTTCCCAGATAGTCCATTCATTATGCTCTATTGAGCATCGTATTATATTGTAAACATTGTAGTGTTGATGAGAACATTGATGGGAAATAAAAACTAAGAACACACAAGAAAACTCACCATCAAAAGAAGTTTCTCTTGAAAACACACTCGATTTTTTTACTTTACCCAGAAATAGAATCCAAAATAAGTTGGTTAACGTGTAATTTTTGAGGATGTTTGAATAAGACAAGCCAGCAGAACCAATTTTCATATTTGTATTTTGAGGTAGTTACACTGCTGCTAGCATTTTCCTATACCAGTTGGAACAATGATTTTGCTTGGAGAGTTTAGTAGCACCAATAAACTGTCATATGGAGGTATTCCGCTGAAAAAGTGTGAAATATTGTATTCTGCAGAAATGTCTTTTACTATCCTGTTCATTTTGTAGGAGAGTTATCATGTTACAATTAAGGGCTCATTGTACTTTAATTTAAGTTGCAGTATTATATCCATTTCAATTTGGAAAATTTTGAAGGTTTCAAGGACAACTGGAGGCATTGGTAGATTTTAAGTTTGTTTTGGCTCTAAGACATATTGGAGGCATTGGTAGATTTTAAGTTTGTTTTGGCACTATCTGTCACTTCTTTAGACAAGCGTGGTTCTTTGTAAGCTCTCGCAACCATGAGTTTCGTGTTTCGAGGCTCGAGAGGAGATATCGAAAGTGGATTTTCAGGCTTCATTCCTGAAAGACCTGCAGTGGTATGTTCACTTGTTTGCATGTATGCTTTTGGGTACTTGTATTTTGCTGCTGAGATAATATATTTAAATATGCAATATGAGAGATTCAATTTGACTAACTTTATCCTCTTCCTATCAGCGTATTCATGCAGCTCGACCAGTTAACTCCAATTCACTTGCTTTTCTCGTCACGGGTAATGTTCTTACCTCTTTGGTCTATTGTTATTCCATCTTATTGATACACATCTTTAACTTCACCTTAGAAAAAATCATTTTTAACCCAAATCTGACCTGTTCATTCAGCAGTTCTTTTGCTGTTCATGATTTTAAACTCTCATCAGATGTCACCAAACTTCCTGGTATGCCCTCGTTGAGCTAGAGGCATGGGCCTTACTGGTGTTTCTGATATATCTGAAGTATTAACAGAGAATTCACTGGTCCTGTCTATCTATGCTTGCAGCTTTGGCTGGTTGTGGGTGTCTTTTTGATGGCCACAAGCTTGAGAATGTATGCAACTTGTCAACAACTTCAAGCTCAGGCACGAGCTCATGCTGCAGCAGCCAGTGGCTTGATGGGTCACACTGAACTGCGTTTGCATATGCCTCCATCAATAGCTTTTGCAACAAGAGGACGGTTGCAGGGACTAAGGCTCCAGCTTGCTCTTCTTGACCGTGAATTTGATGATTTAGGTATGACGCTTTCTATGATGTGTACTTCCATATATAAGGTTTTGTAATCTCCTGAAAGTTGGAGATGCACCTGGAGATGTTCAAGACAAAAGTAGGTCTGTGATTTAGTTGCTGTGTGTATTTTGAATGTGCACATGCTGATGGTTATCCTTCCCTCCTGTGGCAGATTATGATACTCTTAGAGCACTGGACTCTGGTAATGCTTCTACTACCTCAATGAGCCAGGAAGAGATAAATGCCTTGCCAGTTCACAAGTATAAGGTCCCTGTTCAGGAGAAGTAAGTTGGCATGCTTTGCATTTTGCATTAATCCTTGCCCCCTGAACACTTGCAGGGTTTTGACATGATTTCCATTTTGTCATCGACAGTGGCAGTGCATCTCTGCAGCATGCTTCATCTTCTTCAGCTGCAGCTGAGGTACTGTTTTTGCAGTGAAGTTTAGTTTCATAGTCAATGGAAATGCGTTCTGATGAGTCATTATGATTGATCATTCATGTAGCTTGTGTGGTCATCATATTTGTGAATCTCTAATCACGTACCAAGAGGACAGATGAAAGAACATAAAACTTCACAGATAACAAGCATTCATTTTCCGCTTCTCATTTATTAATTCTCATTGAATAATTTTAAGTTGCCTTTTGCGGGATGCCATTTTGGTTCAGTTCTGATGATATATTCGTGTTGGGTTTGGTCAAAAGCATATGGTGTGTTCCTGCCCTGAGCTGCAGCAGACATGAGGGGAATAAGATTGAGTCGCTGAGGGTTAATCTAGGAAACTTAATCTTGACTTCTACATAAAATTGGTAGTTCAGTTTAAGAACATTGAAAGCAGAGGAATATATAAAGTGCTAAAGAACTTGATCCAAAATTGTGATGAGCTATCTTGCCATCTTAGTCTTTGGATCAACATCATGAATAATCAAATGGACCACAGTGAAAGTTAAATCACTGCTTTTAATGGCCAACCTGCATTGCATTAAAATATTCCTTTCCCAGTGACAGTAGTTCTGGACTTGACCAGAAACAAATGATCCAACATTTCCATGCGCATTGTAGTTCATCACTTTTTGTTATTTGATCAATGAGCAACAGAATAACTTTAGGCCGTAGATGGAACAACTCATTTATGTATGGTTTTCATGCTTTTGGAGTTGAAAAACATTCTTAATAGTTATTCTGTTCACTTTTATGGATGTCAATTAGAATCTTGCTTTTGATTTTACAAGCAGACAAAGCAAGACTCGAAAAATGCAGATGGGAACATGAAAACTTCAGAAGATGAATTGACTTGCACTATTTGTTTGGAGCAAGTTAACAGGGGGGAACTAGTTCGTAGCTTGCCATGTTTGCATCAGGTTTTTCCTCTGGCTCTCAAGTCCTGTCATTGTCTGCCAAAAAATTTAGACTTCATTCAACAACTTATATTATCAACTGTCCTTTTAATTATTTGAGGCCTCACATGCTTTACATGAATCACCTGTGAATCTGGCATACTCACCCTCCCTCCCTTACCAAATTTATGACTATAACTGACTTAAAAATAAGTTTATTTTTTAATTGCTGACTTACGGGCTAGCCCAACTGCAACTTTTTTATATTAGATGCTATTTTGGGTTATTATCTTGGAAGAATTTCTGAAACTATTAAGATATATCACAGTCTAATTGTCTTTAAATTGAAGTTTGATCTTTAAATTTGCAAACTTTTTATCCCATTACCCCATCTTTTAGCTTGCTATGGATGTCTTCAATGACCTGCATTTGTCTATTATTTGAAAATCTTATATATATAGAAAGCCATCAAGAAAATGGCAAATTACACAAAAGTTAGGACAAGGAAAACCTAAAAACCACAGATGAAACCAAATTTGCATCAGAACCAAGCAACTAAGTCATCTGATCTGCTCACGCTGTCTTTTGCTAATGAATAAGCAACGGCATTGCCTTCCATTGTAATGTGAGTGAACCAGATATTCCTCAAAGTTTTAGCTAAAGTTGCTATTCTTTGAAAATCCTTTTCTTTTAACTGAATACCAAAAATCTATGCTGAGTGTTTTGTTACCATTGCCTTTCTGACTCGTATTCTCTCAGTGAGTCCTGGTGTAACTTCTTCAATGGTTGCTGTATGGTTAGCTAACCCTGAATCAACTGTTTTAAATATCTTCTGGTGGTAAATGCTTGGCATATTAAGTAATTAACAAGCATTCCATTTAATTTGTATGCTGTATTGATGACTTTAAATCTATGTTGGTTTTCTCCTCGTTTGCAGTTTCATACCAACTGTATCGATCCATGGCTGCGGCAACAAGGCACGTGCCCTGTGTGTAAATTTCTGATCGGTTCCGGATGGCAGGAAAGCAGAGACAGTGAATCTGATGGGTCAGACATGGTTTAATGACTGCCCAAGTAAATCAATGAATCTGTGTAGGAAAACTTTTCTCATGTCTCAATCTGTGATTGCATGAAAATGACTCTCTCTTATGCCTGTGTAAATAATTTATAGGATGGGCTTTTATCTAACCTTTGCTTGACCAGAGGGAAATTTAGCTTGTATCGCTTCCTCATTCAGCTCTGCATGTTATGGATTAGAAAGAAGAAAAAACAACTGTTGAGCATTGATCTGAAAGCAAAAGAAAAGTTGTGACGCGGTCACCCCTGTTGAGCATGGCTGATGACGATGTTCCTGCTCAGGCGTGATGCATTATGAATCCAACCTATCTGTAATATAAAACGTTTGTGAAAGTTACATTTCTCAAAACTTTGTCAATCTCAAAGCCCATCGTTGGACAGTCTACACATCACAAATAATACTATCAGAAAAGCCTCGACCCGGTGCTAAACTCAAGGTTGCCCCACAGTCTACACTGTGCTGGGTGGCGGGGACCGATAACTGTGTTTTACTGCTTCATGTGTACACACGAGTTTCCTTCAATCAGTTTAGAAAAACAAAGAGGCTAAAGAAAATCTCCGGCTGCCCAACAGTTTAAAAATGCTCATGGATCTGCGTGTTTTGTTTCGTTATTGTTGTGGAATGTAAGGCTGCTCAATTCTTAGCTCCTCTCTTCTTCCTTGTGTTTAGCGAGTAGATATGGTTATTAACCAGAGTTGTTCTTAGCTAAAAGGATGATGGAGCCCTTAACGTGACCTCAATAAAAAAATTACCCTAATAAACCTTTCATTTGGCTAGAAACCTAATTTTCACCGACGGAATTAGTCTGGATTGTTGTTGGCACGTAATTTTTAGTCCAAAGACTTAACGATGCCCCGACCAATAATTCAAAGGATTATGTACAATTTAGCCTTATTTTTTTATATGAATTATTGGTGGAAGACTTGCTAAACAATGGACCCAGAAGTGATAACATATATAAAAGCAATTAAACAAAATGGAGTGCCATTTAACTATATATCCAACGATCAGCCTCAAGCAATTCATCACAACTAGGTCATTAAATTAAATTAGTACTAATTACAAATTAATATTCTTATATTTCTTCGATAACTAAGTATTGACTATTATACATGCCTCGAACTCCCATCAAGAGTACTGAAGTACAACATGCATATATATTGGAGATTGGAAGTCCTTCGATTTATTTGGTGTGTAGTACATCAGGCAAAGCTGTACTACAGATGAATGGAGCAGAAGCATGAGATCATCCGCCTGCTTGTATTTAATTATCCCGTTTGATTCAATCTCATTGTATACAGATAACATTATATATATATATACGTGTGATATTTTTTTCACTTTTTTTTTGGATGAAGTAATATTTTTCGCTTAAAAATGAAAAAAAGTCGTGTAATATATATATATATATATATATATATATATATATAGGGGGGGAAATGTAAGTAATCATGCAAAATCAGATCAAGAAAGTTGATGATACATCCACTCAATTAATTCATGGCTAAATATTTCATGCCTTGTTTGAAAACTCCCAAGTCAACCTCTTTGTTGATCTCTCTGATATTGATCCTGCAATTCTCTTTAACCAGTAGCCACGGAGGTCATGATGGAAACGACAGCAGCGAGGGTAACGTACATTTGCATTCGAAAAGCTTGATTCTGGTGAAAGTATGGTGTTTGATCATACTGCTAGTTACCACATTCGCAGGTGGTATCTCTCCCTACTTCTATCGATGGAACGAGAATTTCCTTCTCTTGGGCACACAATTTGCTGGCGGGGTTTTTCTAGGGACCTCTCTCATGCATTTCTTGAGCGATTCGGCTGATACTCTTAGCAATCTCACTACCAAGACATACCCTTTCTCGTTCATGCTGGCCTCTGCTGGCTATCTTTTAACCATGCTTGGTGATTGCATAGTGATGTTCGTAACAAGGTCAGGTGCTGAAAGAGAAGCTAGAGTGCAAGTGGATGAAGGAGGGGTAGCTCAAGAGGATGATAAAGATGTGGCCATGAATGCCGATCCCATTTTCTTGAAGACCACGTCTCTTGGGGACACCATACTACTCATCCTTGCCTTGTGTTTTCATTCAGTTTTTGAGGGAATAGCCGTTGGAGTTGCAGGTAATTAAACCTCTTTAAGTTGATTTTTCAGTTCATAGTTTGCCCGAACACATGTTTCTTCATCCATGCTGCTTTTTCTTAACTGGTTAGTTTCCTTCATTGCAATGAAACCGCATGAGATGCATGAAGGTATCATCTGGGTTTGGTTACTGGATAATTAGTCAAGTCACTTTCTACAAAATTAGAGATTTTGGGGTCCCCTCGACTGCTATAACAACTGTCAAAGGGATATGCTAATGAACTTCCACTGGTTCATTAACTGCAGTTACATATCTTTTGGCAACTTCCATATTTAGCAAAGCTTGCTGATAGGAAAGTTATTAATTAATCAATCTGGACCTGGTAGCTTGATTTCATTGTTAATATTAGTTTTGGTAACTTCTATGATAGTTTATCAATCTGAATCCCATCTCCTTATGCTATGATTGTTGGTGGGAGGAACCACTGGTGGTGGCTTTGAAACACTCGAGAGGGGATAAAACACAAAGTTTTATTTCAAGAACAAAAGCTTACGAAGCAAAAATAAACACAAAAGCTTAATACACGCCCTCTCTCTCTCTTTCTAATGTTTCTCTCTAATCTCCCACTCATAATAGCATAAGCTCAGCTTGCTATTTATACACGAATTCAAAACAAGAAAATTCAACCTTCAAGTGTGAAGGCGGCTGTGGACGGTGGTGTGAAGGCGGCCGGCGGCGGGCCGGTGGTCGGGCGGCCGGTCGGTCATACTGGTGGCTGGCTGGCCGGTGGTTGCCTTCCTTGACCTTCTAGATTGAGTTTAGTATTCAACAAATCTCCCCTTTAAACTCAATCGAGAGATATCATGCCAAGCATGAATTTTAATCGGATAAATACTTCTCTCTTCAAAGGCTTTGTGAAGATGTCTCGCAACTTGATCATTTGTGTTGCAAGATATCGGTTGGACTTCTTCATTCTTCACATGTTCCCGGATAAAGTGATGACGTGTATCAATATGTTTGCTCCTTTCATGATATATCGGGATTCTTTGCCAATGCGATTGCCGATCGATTGTCAATATAAATCTCCGTAGGATTTTCTTGAGGAAATCCCAAAAACTTCAAAGCATATTCCTTAACCATATTGAATGGCATACAGCTGAGTTGGCGAGCAACATACTCAGCTTCACAGCTTGATAATGTGACAATCGATTGCTTCTTGGATGACCATGTGAAAGATGTGTCTCCCATGAAAAAGACAAACCCCGTTGTGCTTTTCCTTTCATCCAGATCTCTACCCCAATCACTATCCGAGTAACCTACAAGATTAAAGTCTTTTCTTGAGGTATAAAACATACCTTCATTCATTGTGCCTTTGATGTAGCGAAGAATTCTCTTGGCCGCATTCAAATGAGACTGGTCCGGTGTCTCCATGTATCTGCCGACGAGTCCGACTCCGTAGAGTATATCCGGTCTGGTACATGTCAAGTACCTTAAGCTTCCTACTAAGCTTTTGAAGTAAGTTGGATCAACATTTCCAACCTTACTCTTCCTCAATTCTACTCCATTCTCAACTGGAGTTGATACCGGATTGCAGCTTTCCATCTTGAACCTTTCAAGAATATCTTTGGCGTAACCGCTTTGGGATACAAAAATCCCTTCTTCTTCTCGCGTTACTTCCAAGCCAAGAAAATGTGACATTAGACCAATGTCAGTCATCTCAAACTCATGTACCATGCTTTGTTTGAAGTCGTCAAACATGGTAGGGTTGTTGCCGTGAATATCAAATCATCAACATACAGTGCACGCAAATAAGATGCCGCCATCTCGCTCCTTTCTTCACATATATGGCGTGTTCATATGGACATTTCTCAAATCCATTATCTTGAAAATACCTGTCAATTCTGGTATTCCAAGCACGCGGAGCTTGCTTCAAACCATAGAGAGCCTTCTTCAACTTGTATACTTTGCCTTCATTTTCAGCATCAATGTATCCAAGTGGTTGTTCAACATAGATCTCTTCTTCTAGGAAGCCATTCGTAAATGCCGACTTCACATCGAGTTGATAGATCTTCCATCTATGTTGTGCAGGCTAGTGAGATCATCAGTCCTGATTGTTTCTAGCCGGGCTACTGGAGCAAATACTTCTCCATAGTCAATGCCTTCTCTCTGTTTGTAGCCTTTAGCCACTAATCTGGCTTTGTATCTTTGCACTTCTCCTTTGGCGTTCTTCTTCGTCTTGTAGACCCATTTGACACCTATTGCTTTCTTGTTTTCTCGGTAGATAAGTCAGCTTCCGGTATCATTCTTCTCAATGGCATGTATTTCTTCATCCATTGCTTCTATCCACTTCTCTTCTGTGATAGCTTCATCGAAGCTTAGTGGGTCACTATCTGCAAAGAAACAAAACAGACAGTTGTATCTTCCATGACCTGAGTGGTATCATACAACTCTTCAAGATTCCTCATCCTTCTTGGTCCTTCTGACGATGAGGATGTTGATGCTGGTGTTGATGATGATGCTCCTGGTGAGTTCCTCCCGTTGAATACAGGAATCTGTACCGGACTTTGTGGTTCAAATTCGCTGGCACAATCTGTTCTTTCCGCAAGTACTGTTGGTACTTCTTCACCTTCAAGGATCAAATCAAGTGGTGATCCATCTGACTGCTTGGTCATTCTTCCATTCCCAAGATTTATCTTCTTCAAAGATAACATCTCTACTCATGATTGCCTTCTTTGTGATGGGATTATACAACTTGTATCCCATCCTTCTTTCACCATATCCCACAAAGATGCATCTCTCGCTTTTATCATCGAGCTTTCTCCTTCTTGCATCCGGGATCTTTGCATATGCCACACAACCAAATACTCGTAGATGAGTAACACTTGGTTTGTGACCACTCCATGCTTCTTCCTGAGTGACAGATTGCAGACTTCCCTTGGTGGGGCAACGATTCAATAGATACACCGCACATGATACAGCTTTCAAATTTCCGGATTGCTTGGGCAACTTCTTTGCTTTGAGCAGACTTCTTGCCATGTCAAGAATCGTGCGATTCTTCCTTTCAGCTACACCATTCAGCCGTGGTGTATAAGCGGCGTTGTCCGATGTCCGATGCCTTGTTGTGTACAATAGGCTTCAAAATCATTTGTCAGTATATTCTCCACCTTGATCGATCTCACGGTTCGATCATGTAGCCACTTTGCTTCTCCACAATTGCTTTAAAATCTTTAAAACAATTGAATACTTCGACTTCCTCTTCAGAAAGTATATCCACGTCTTTCTACTAAAATCATCAATAAAAGTGAGGAAGTACCTATTCTCCCAGTCGACATAGGCGTAATTGGGCCACACACATCTCGTGTGTACTAACTCCAAAGGGCCTCTTTGCTCTCCAGTTGACTTCTTTAGCAAACCGGATCTGTGATGTTTGCGAGGACACAACTCTCACAGACTTCATCTGGATGATCAATGTGAGGCATACCTTTGACCATCTTCTTGCTTGCTAGCATCTTCAAGCTCGTGAAATTCAGATGTCCAAGCCTCGGTGCCAAAGCCATTCTTCACTGTTGGTGATGGCACTCAAACACCTTGTTCGCATCATACTTGGATGTTCAAAGGAAACATCCTATTCTTGGACATTTTCACATAGGCCATTAATCTCCAATTGTTGTCTCTAATTGTCGATGACAATTCTTCGAGTAAAAAGTATACCCTCTCTCCAAAAGTTGACCTAAGGCGATCGGGTTCCGCTTTATGGCCGGGACATAATACACATCGGCGATGTAGCTGGAATCGCCGTTCTTCAACTTGATTGGGATGCTTGCCTTTACCTTTGAATGGAACCTTTGAGGTATCTCCAAAAGTAACTAGACCTTGCTTGGTCTCATCTAGATCACTAAATAACTCTTGGTAGCCGCACATGTGATTGCTGGCTCCAGATCTAGATACCATATATTTTCCTGTTTCTCGCCAATTTCTTGTTGGACAAGAAATGCAGCTTCATCTCTGTCATCCTTCTCTACATAGTTGGCTTGCTCACGTATCTCCAACGGAGCTTTCATTCGCATTCAGTGCTATAGTGCCCAAATTGATTGCAACTATAACATTGGATATTCCTCTTGTCACGGTTATTGTAACCGCCTCCTCTTCCTCTAGGAGTGAATGCTTGTTGTCCTCGACCTCCTCCGGTGGTGTTTCTTCCACCTCTTCCTCTGAAGCTTGTATTCCAAGAACCTCTTCCTTGGAATCTCTGGAATCCTCCTCCTGGATTGTTGACTTCCTCCTTGAGTGGTATATCCACTTGTTGAAGTCTCCCTTGCTCATATCTCGTCCTTGAGAGACAGCTTTGCTTGTAAGGCATGCTCGATGGCCTTATCTCCATTTCGCTTTACAATCTTCTCGCTCATGAGCTTGCAAAGAACTCATAAGTTCATCCACCGTCAACTTGTCCACTTCCTTGGACTCTTCAATGGCGACAACAACAAAATCAAATTTTGGATCTAGGGATCTCAAAATTTTCTCGCAATTCGAGAATCTACGATGGCTTCTCCATTTCTCCTCATCCGATTGACTATCACCATAATCCTTGTGTGATAATCGAAATAGATTCCGAGGACTTCATTTGTAATAACTCAAATTCACCTCGCAAAGATTGAAGACGAATCTTCTTGATTCTGTCAAGACCTTTGTACTTTTGCTGGAGAGCCTCCCATATATCATGTGATGTTTCAGCGGAAGCTATGATCTCGAATGTATCTTCATCAAGACCTTGGTAGATGATGGTCTTCGCTTTGTTGTCCTTCTTTCTGTTGACTTTCAGGGCTTGCTTCTGTGCCTCTTGTAAAGCATCTTCTTCTTCTTTGGACTCGGTTCATCATAACCATAGTGTACAATCTCCAAACACTCTTGTGAACCAAGGAATGCCTTTAATCTGATGCACCAACTATCATAGTTGTCTTTGGTCGGCTTCGGAATGAGTGTATGTACATTTTCTCGTAGTCATTTTGCTCTTGGAATGACTATATCACCTTCGGGAGTTGAATTTGGCCAAACGGACACCGTAGATCGATCCGAATGGTCGAAATAGTCGGGAACCGGTCGACTTTGTAGAAATCAGGTCCGAAAATGGGTGAACCGGTCAAAAAACCAATTCGGGCGTCGGGCGGTTCATTGGTTGAACCGGAATATTCTCGTGGAATATTCTATCGGCTCGGCGCGGCTTGGATGCGGCGCGGTGTACGGCTCGGCTCGACAGAGAATATTCTCGGGAATATTCTTCGGCTCGGCTGGAGGCTCGGCTCGGCTATCGGCTTGGAAGCTCGGCTCGGCGCGAATATGGCGCGCGTGTGGACCACTCGTCTTCAACCTCTCGGGCGCGTCGGGTCGCGTGGTCAAACAGGGCAGAATCTTCGGGTGGCGCGTGTGGGCTACCTCCGTCTCCGATCAAGCTGATTTTTGCGGCGGTGAGTTCGTATGGATGAGCTCTACACGGTGGAATGATCAAAACTTGTTTTTGACAACTTTGAAAATTCGGCTATCCCGGAAAATACTTCGTTTTCCGACGAACGGGGCTCGATACCAATTGTTGGTGGGAGGAACCACCGGTGGTGGCTTTGAAACACTCGAGGGGATAAAACACAAAGTTTTATTTCAAGAACAAAAGCTTACGAAGCAAAAATAAACACAAAAGCTTAATACACGCCCTCTCTCTCTCTTTCTAGTGTTTCTCTCTAATCTCCCACTCATAATAGCATAAGCTCAGCTTGCTATTTATACACGAATTCAAAACAAGAAAATTCAACCTTCAAGTGTGAAGGCGGGCGTGGACGGTGGTGTGAAGGCGGCAAGGGCGGGCAATGGGCTGGGTCGGCTCGGCCAATGTGGTCAAGGCTGGCCAGTGGTTGCCTTCCTTGACCTTCTAGATTGAGTTTAGTATTCAACAATGATGTGGTTAATTCTAATAAGGATTTGACAATGAGTTCTTTGGTTAGGATTGGTTTGACCTAGCTAGCTAGTAATGGAAATCTTTGTGACTATTTTTGTTTTCCCTTTAGGATTAACATATTCCTGTAAATATGTTCTTAGGTTTATTTTCTAGCGTGTCAAATTGTGAGATTTTGTGACTATAGTAAAATTTCTTCTCTTTATATACTTGTAGATCTAAACACATAGCCGAATCACGTAAAATCACTATATATATGTTATATTGTTATTTCTTTTCTGGCTGTTTGTGATATTTTTTATATTTATGTACGCGATGCTTAACACCTTCTAATAATTTCTTCTTGTAGTTGAGCTCATACAGTCATAAGTAATTATTATAAGAGCTAAATATGTTAGCAAGCACAGGCAGTTGCCTTCATCAATTCATAACTGAAACTATATATATGAAAGGGTTATCAATGATCCATGCATTGCTTCATTGTTAGCTCCAATACACTCAAGCAATGGATGAGTATTACTCAGTACACACACACAGAGGTGCCTTTTATATTTAGTGATAGCTGATAACGCATAATTTGACAAGAACATATAAATCTTGGTAACGGTACTTGTTAGCTTGAGTAACTATAGCTATATAGGGTCGAGTTGCAAAATTTAGCGAGGGAGTTTTCTTGTTTAATGTTAACACCTCAGTGTCATGTGTTTAATTTTTGTTTTAGGGACTAAGGGAGAGGCATGGAAGAATCTTTGGACTATATCATTGCACAAAATCTTTGCAGCCATTGGAATGGGAATCGCTCTGCTTAGGATGCTCCCAAAGAGGCCATTTCTATTAACCGCGGCATATTCTTTTGCTTTTGCTATTTCCAGCCCCCTTGGAGTAGGGATAGGCATTGCCATTGATGCCACTGCTCAGGGCCAAGAAGCTGATTGGATCTTTGGTATCTCTATGGGGCTTGCATGTGGAGTTTTTATCTATGTTGCCATCAACCATCTCATAGCTAAAGGATTCCATCCACAAGCTAAATTGTACTTCGACACTCCATTCTTCAAGTTTGTTGCTGTGTTTCTTGGGGTGGGAGTTATTGCAGTTGTTATGATTTGGGATTGATTAAAATAATTCTGCTTAATGTCCATGTAGACATATGAAAAAAATATATATGTGGCTGCAGACTGGGAGTTCGTCTTTCCTTTGTTTGTAGTCACAACGTTAATTAAACACAACATTCTGATTACTTCAGGCAATTCCTGTACATGATTTTTCCACTGCAGAACTTAAAATTCACTAAGATTTTAAGCATACATTAGTGTTTTTGGTTGATACATTATAACGGTCAGGGCTTATCATGTGATTCGCATAAAATGGACGCCTCAATTCTCCCATGCATATATATGTGCCAAAAGCATAAAACGTTACTGATCTGATGAACTTTCTATCTTTTGATTTATTGAATAAAAATTGACTAACAAGCTTGGACACATAACCAAATAATGTCTTGCTTATAGATATAGAAATCTGGAGATAGGATTATCCTACAAGGAGCTAGCATAGTTGGTGCACCTACAAACTCGAATTCATTATATATGTTGTAAACTGATACACAAGTAAAATCTTTCACACACCTCGACTGTTAATTAACTCCTACATAATATATATCAGTTACTTCTGATCCGATATAATTGTAACTTCATGTTTAAGATCAAGAGATTACTTTGCTCTTTACAGAAAGAAGTGACTATATATATTAAACAAACTGAATCTCTATATATCGATCATTCTTTTGTTGCTTGGAAGAAAGGTGGCTCAGATGTCCTTCTCTTCCTTGGCTTTGTGATTTTTCAAGTGCGTGAGTGTGGTTGACACATAGGTTATCACCAACCACTGTACATGTCCCACAGTCCCAGTGAGCAAGTCTTATGAATATAATCATTAGCATGGAACGTTAAATTGACTAAAAAACAACCTGTTCATCGGCAAATGGGATCTCTTTGATTGCCCTGGTCATCCACAC
The DNA here is from genome assembly GCA_019202695.1 of Populus x sibirica. NCBI lineage: Eukaryota > Viridiplantae > Streptophyta > Magnoliopsida > Malpighiales > Salicaceae > Populus > Populus x sibirica. The sequence goes on along the minus strand of JAGMVL010000634.1, from coordinate 84,543 downwards.
CAGTGGTTTGATCTTTGAATTCTGTAGCTGAATAAGATAGATCGAGGTTTCTATTTTTATTGACAGTTACGTAGCCCCCAATATATCCTTGGAACATAGGTTTCGGAATGACTATGATCTTTCCTATCCCTCATGTTCTCCAGCTTTTTTGGTGGAAGATACATTTCATCACTTAACGTGGGCATAATAAGTCAAATTTCATTTACAAGCATGCGACTTGTTCATAGGTTTTTGAGGAAAACTTTTTACGACAAGAATTTTCAATAAAAAAGGGTTACTTACGAAGGAGGAAAATTAATGCCATGCTGACATTTCTTTCGATTATCCAATAACGGTAAATATTTATGTAATTAACAAGTCGAGGCTATCATCCACCATATTATTCAAACTAAAGCTAAAGCACAGGTTAAATTAACTAATTATTTGACTTTGATTACACTCCAAATCAAACATGAACCGACAGTAGGTAACTCCCTCCCTCCCTCCCTCCCTCCCTCTCTCTCTCTCTCTCTCTCTTTCTCTCTTGTCTTATCCGAGACATCTGGTTACCTAATCAACCAGACACTACTACTCTAACTATAAGCTATTGGCCTATATAAACACCCTCCACTGGGTCTAATGATCATATAATTCCAGTAAGAGAAGCAAAGTTTTGAGTTTCACCAATAGTACCTCGCTCCTATCTCCATCCATCTTTCTACCAATAGTAGCAAACTTAACTTCACTTTTGGTACGTAAAGCATGGGTGCTCCAGTCCCTGCATCACCAGGAATTCTTCTGACAATTCTACTCTTTGCTATGAGCTGCCTCTGGGCCTTTCCTGAGGTTGCCGGTGCAAAGCATGCAGGCATCACGCGGCACTACAAGTTCAACGTACGTGTCTATATATATATATATATATACACACACACTTTGCGCATGCTAACACTCAGCTAAGCATTTAATTATATGCTTTTGTCTGGCTAGCTAGCTTATCATCATGTTCATATGTAAGTAACATTTGTTACTTGTAATTTTCTTTCAGATAAAACTGACAAATGTCACCCGGTTGTGCCACACTAAGAGCATGGTGACTGTTAATGGGAAGTTCCCGGGGCCTCGCGTAGTTGCCAGAGAAGGTGACCGTTTAGTGGTGAAGGTGGTCAATCATGTTCCAAATAACATCAGCATCCATTGGTATGAAAGTGATCAAGTTTTCTGTTGTATGGCACTGTTATTCATGGATTGATTAACAAGGACATGTAGTTAAACTATATCTATATGATTCGTGTTGATGGTAAATATTAACGTGTACTTTTGGTGATGAAATGAATTGAATTGAACAGGCATGGAATTCGACAACTTCAAAGTGGATGGGCAGATGGGCCAGCATACATCACACAATGCCCTATTCAAACAAACCGGACTTATGTGTACAACTTCACTGTTACAGGACAAAGAGGAACTCTCTTCTGGCATGCTCACCTCTCATGGCTTAGAGCTTCTGTCTATGGACCTCTTATCATCTTCCCTAAGCGCAACGTTTCTTACCCATTTGCCAAACCCCACAAGGAAGTGACTATCATGTTGGGTAATTATTTACCTTTTTTTTTAAAATTTTCTAACCAAATATTCTGATTTAATTTCTAAAGTTGATCTTTTTTTTTATTAATCTTATATTGATTTTTACAAATATTCTAAATAATTCAGTTATTTTACTCACCGATTGTTATATTCTCCGAAGTCAAATAAGCTAATTAATAAAGCATTTGATTGAATAAACCACGGAGAGAGTGGTTCAATGCTGATCCTGAGGCAGTGATTAGACAGGCTTTACAGACAGGAGGGGGGCCAAATGTCTCTGAAGCCTATACCTTTAATGGACTTCCAGGTCCACTGTACAATTGCTCAGCAAATAGTAAGTGATCATAGATCTTTTGGTCACCCAATTGATACTTGAAAGCTTATTACACACACACACGCCTGGACATTTATTTTTGTATTATATGTTTATAACCCGAGATACATACAAGCTAAAGGTGAAGCCGGAAAGACATATCTTCTCCGATTGATCAATGCCGCACTCAATGATGAGCTCTTTTTCAAGCATTGCAAACCACACCTTCACCGTTGTTGAAGTGGATGCAACTTATGTGAAGCCTTTTGAGACCAACCTTCTAGTTATCACACCAGGACGAGACCACAAATGTTCTTCGCAAGACCAAACCCATTGCCCCTAATGCATCATTCTACATGTTAGCAAGACCATATTTTACGGCCAAGGCACATTTGACAACATAATCATAGGGGGATACTCGAGTATGAAACTTCTTCAAACTCGACGCTTTTAAACCAACCCTTCCTCCGATTAATGCTACAAATGCCGTTGCGAATTTCACAAGAAAACTTCGCAGTTTGGCTAATTCTCAATTCCCGGTTAATGTCCCTCAAACAGTGGAAAAGAAAATTTTTTTCACGGTTGGTCTGGGAAACAACCCGTGCCCAAAAAATCAGACATGTCAAGGGCCTAATGGCACGAAATTTTCAGCTTCGTTAACAACATCTCCATGGCTCTCCCTTCAACAAGCACTCCTTCAATCCTATTTTTTCAAAAAATCAAATGGGGTTTACACCTCCCGATTTTCCAAGCTCTCCTCTCCATCCATTCAACTACACAGGGACCCCACCAAATAATACTTTTGTGACCAATGGTACCAAGCTTGTAGTGCTACCATTTAACACAAGCGTGGAGGTAGTGATGCAGGGCACTAGCATTTTGGGTGCTGAGAGTCACCCTCTCCACCTCCATGGCTTCAATTTCTATGTTGTTGGAGAAGGGTTTGGGAATTTTGATCCAAATAATGACCCCAAGAACTTTAACCTTGTTGATCCCGTTGAAAGAAACACTGTTGGTGTGCCTTCCGGTGGCCGGGTGGCAATTCGTTTTCATGCGAAACAATCCAGGTTTGTAGCACTATTTCTTAATAATAATAATGATAGCAATAATAATTAATAAATTGAAGCACACCCTTCTCCTTTTTCATTTTGTTATTTTGAGAGTTTTCATTTATTCCAATAATGTTTTCTTAATCATATCAACATTATTAATGTGTTGTGACACAGGAGTATGGTTTATGCACTGCCACTTCGATGTCCATTTGAGTCAGGGGTTAAGGATGGCATGGATTGTCTTGGATGGAACACTTCCCAGTCAGAAGCTCCCTCCTCCACCATCTGATCTTCCCAAGTGTTGAACAATGCTATGATCATCATTTTTTCTTTTGGGATGCGAATTTTAATTTAAAATTTTGTTGCTGCTACTGCTGCTTTCCTAATGTTTTCGTTGAAAAATTATTAGTCGCCCACCAACATTCCTATTAGATTTCTCTGTATTTCTGGCTTGCCATTCTCAAAAGTTGACCATCGAGTTCACTGGAGGTTTTGTAATATATTACAGAGTTCATTGCTCTTCATTAGAGCATAAATAAAAATTATTCATTGATGAAATTTACAACCCTCTCTCTCCCTTTTTTTTGTCCAGTATATATATATATATATATATATATATATATATATATATATCCTTAATTCACCAATGAGTGTTTGCTGAAGCATGAAAAACTGTACTTTTAACACGTCATCTATGTCCTTGTATATGAATGACCACCAAACTAAGACCCCCCATTTTTTTGTGAGTTCGAATGAATTTTTTTTGATGAGATGGAGATCACAAAACTTGATGTTTTTGACCCGTGAACAAGAAAGACATGGATTTACTCTTTCATAATCATTGTTTTTTTAAAAAATTATATTGATTATTTTCATATTTATTGAATGATGAAGTAAAAAGAAATATATAAATAAATTTAATTGCTCTTGTTTTTATACTCTAATAATAAATAACAAGTACATTACAGGTATGAATTATGTTCAGTCAATTTAATGAAATAATAAAAAAATCAGTGTTCTAATTTGCATAAATATTCTTACAATGTATTAATAATTAAATGCACATCAATATATTTGAAAAACAAAAAATTAATATACATCCTATCCTTTTCTATCGTTTTATTATCAATATTAATTTTAACCATAATTTAAAAAAACACCTGATCAACATATTTTTTACTAAACAACAATTTCAATTATAATTTTAACATAACACATATTTTAATCAAATCAATCACAATTAAAAATAATTTTTCAATTTTTTTTTAAAGTTACCACAATAATAAATACAATCTAAATTAAGAGACTAATTCTATCTGTTTATTGAGAGGGAAAGTGGGAGAGTTTACTGAGTAGATTCGTCCTTTCAGAGGAACTGTTTTTTGCTTTTTTATGCTACAGTTTCTTTCAATCCTCCAGGAGCTGTTGATCCAAGGATGCTTTCACCTAATTTTAGAACTCATGGCATTTTTTATACAGTTATCATAAAGCGAATGTAAAATAGGATGATCCACGTGCATTAAATTAAGAACCTAAACCTCGTGAGAAAATTAATGTGGATACGTTGATAGTTGATTACTATGGATTATAATAATAGAATTACTCTTTTGTTATTGGCTAAAAAATAAGATAAGTTGTCTTCAAGGGTAAAGTAGTCTTCACACGAGGTCAATTTATCATTCTTTATTTGTTTGGAGGCAACAATATCTTTTTATTTTTTTACAACAATAAAATTACCATATCAACCTTAAAAGTTAAAAATCAGAACCTTTGGTCCAAGAGCTTTATATTAATTTCATTTTACAATGAATAGTTTAATTACTCCATTACCCTTAACATTCAATTTTTTTTGCCTTAACTTCAAGGGTCTGGTTGTAATTTCATAATAATATTTTTTTTTTATTGTTTATTTCTAAGGGCATTTTTGTTTTTGTACAAATAATAAAAAAAAGAGAAAAAACTGTTGATGCGTGAAGTTGACTACGATGGTTTTAATCGTGCTTCAACCGCATGATTGGATTCGTCTCAGTGTCCTCTTCCTCTCAAGGTGGCGCGTGTATGGTGGTTCGGTCTGATTTGAAGTTAATTTGCTTTCCCCCCCTTTCTTTTCCTCTCTTTTTTCTTCGGATTATGTGTTAGTCATGTACAAAATTATACAAGCCTTTCAATTTCTTTTTTCTTTTGATTCAGTCTCTCTTTTCTTAATTGCAATTGTTTTAATTATATTGATTATTTCTAAATGGATTTTTTTTCCATTTCGTCCCTAGTCATTTGATTTTTTTAATTTTTTTTTATCAAATTTAGTCCTCATTCTTTTAATTGCTATTTGTTTTGTTTTGAATCATTTTCTTGATTGATTTGTTTTTTTTCCAATTCTATCCCTATGCATTTGTTTTCATTTAATTTTTATGTCAAATTTGGTCTTAATTTTTTTAATTACTATTTTTGAATCATTTTCTTTATTTGTTTTCAATTACATACATAAACATTTAATTTCATTTAATTTTTCCCTAAACGTTTAATTTTAGTTAATTTTTATGTCGAATGTAGTCCTAATTATTTTAATCGCTATTTGTCTAAAATTTCATGCATATTGGACAAAAACACTTTTTAAATACTGAAAGCAAAACATATTGGATGGCGTATTAAGATGATGAAACATTTAATCGATATGATGTGGACATAGGATTCTAACTTTGTTATATTTTAAATGTGATTGCGAGGCATAATTTCATCTTTCATGATTTGTTTTTGTGCTTTATATAAATTAACTTTATTTTCAGGGATAAAAAATTTATTTTATGGTAAAAGATAAGCTTTGCGACAAAGAAAAATACATTTGCATTAGACAATTTTGGCTTTGGATATCAAGCTTATTTATATTTTATTTTTACCGGATAATTTTCCTTTTCTTTTTCATCATTTCATTAGTGTGAGCGCTTGCCCATAGTGAGATTCTCGATTTATGATTTTTTTTAAAAGACATTAAAAAATCATGCACTCTTATTTTTATAATAAAAATAATTACGACCTGCAACGAGGCACAAGTTAATGATTTATTTAGTTAGATATGTGCATGATCCTTTTAATTTATTATTTGGTTTTTTTTCCCTAAAAAAACATTAAGATCACAATCATTTTAATTTTTCTTTGTCTAAAAAAAGGCTATGACAGTCTAGGCGCCACGAACATATATATATATATATATATATATATATATATATATATATATATATATATAAAACAACTCACCTTATAGCTCGATCAAGTTTAATAAGTTGGTTTTATTTTAATTAGACAATAAAAAAAATCCAACGATAGTAAACGACATATTGTTTTTTTTTTTTAAATCACAATAACTTGAAAAAAAACCTTCGGAAGTATGGGATTTTATTAAAAAAAAGAACAAAAAAATTAGCTCGAATTAACCTAAGGTAATGTGATAAACATGTAACCTGGATAATAAGAGGTGAGCCAACCCGCAAAACTCATGGCCTAGGTTATGAAATCAAAATAACCAAATAAAAAAGAAATTAAAGAAAACCACAAAGCATATTTTTTTTAAAAAAACCAATGTCGAATAATGAAATCAAAAAAGAAAATAAGCCAAAAAAAGGTCGACCACGTTAATTTTTTAAACCTATAACCTAAGTCATTAGATCAAAAGCACTATATATGGTGAAACAATGCCCAATTCTCGACAAATCAAATGTTGAAGGATGAAATCGGGAAAAAAAAATCAATTACACAAAGGATCTAAGATAAAAACAATGACAATTAAATGAACAAGGGTGAAAATAAAAATAAAAATAAATTAGAGGGCAATAAAAAAATCTTGATTAGAGGGTTAAAATAAAAAGAAAAATTAAATCAATAAAGGGAAAAAAACAATCAAAAGAATGACGACCAAATTCGAAAAAAACAATAGACCATAAACTTGGTTTGAAGGATAAAAATTAAAAACCAATAAAACTTTAACAAAAGGACCAAGATAGAAATCAAAAGAATAAGAACTGAATTGAAACAATAATACATGACAAATTGGAATTGAAGGACTAAATAAAAAACAAATAAAACCTTTATAAAGGGTCAATAACTAATATTAGAAATAAAAAAAAAATAAAGACTGAAATTGAAATACAAAAAATAAAGATGACTAAACTGTATTTTTTTAGGGAGGAGAGGAAAAAGAAGGAAATAAAAGAGAAAGGTTGATCGACGACAAACCGCTTCACCTTCATCGACATGCGTTGCATCTTGAGAAAAAAAATAAGAGGGTGCTTTAAAAAACTTGGTGAAAGGGTGTGTTTGACAACTGAGAGGCACTGCACGCGCTACCTAAATGGCATGGGCACCTTCTACACTTGGGCATGTGGACACCATGTGCCAACAATTTTTTAAATCTTAATATTAATTAATTAACTTAAAAATACCAAATTACCCCTAATAGTTATGAAATTAACAAAAAAACAACATGAAAAGACTAAAAGGCCATTGAACTAATGTTTTATTTTTTTTATTCCAAGGGTAAAAATGTGTTTTTATTGTATTTTAAAAAATAAAAAGACTTAAATACCCTTGATCGACAATTTAAAAACAAATCTGAAAGGTAATCAAGTCATTTTATTATTCTAAAAAACATGGAAACGTCATATATACCCTTTATCAAATCATTGATGACTAATGAATCATGTGAAAAGACTAAACTGCCCCTAACCCACAATTCTCTCATTTTTTCTTGGAAGTGCACAAATGTCATTGCACTGTAGCAATGAACTAGATAAGTGACATGCGCTACATCACGGGCCAAGTCAAATTTTTCTTAACATAAAAAATATTAAGGCAATGATAATCTAAGTCAACTTGAGTTAACTTTACTAACACGTGACCCAAGATATGATATCAATATAACCCATATAAAATAAAAATAAAAATAAATTATAAAGCTCAAGCCCTAATAGTCTAATGTCAAATGATAAAATAATAAAAATCAATTTTAAAAAAATAGAGTTGAATAAAAAAACATGGGTCAACCCATGCTAATTTGACTAACCAACCATTTGCAATATGAGATCAGGATAAAAATAATAGAGTCTCAAAAGAAGGACCCAATAAAAAAGATCGAAGTTCAATAAAAAAACATTGAAAAAATAACTCGAGCTAACCTAGGTTAACTTGACTAACTCGCACTTTGGATAACCTCACAGAAAGATAAAAAAAACTAGACAAAGCTCAAGGTCCAATAATTTAATGTCAAATGATAAAACTAATAAAATAATAATTCAATTTCATAAAAAAAAGGTCAAGTAAAAAAACTTAGTCAACTCAAGTTAACTTGACTAACCTACCATCCGCAATATGAGACTAAGATAAAAAAAAATAGACTTTCAAAAGAAGAACCGAGTAAAGAAAAACCGAAGTTAAATAAAAAAATATTGAAAAAAAAACAAGCTAACTCGAGTTAACTTGATTAACCCGCACCCAGGATAACCAAATAGAAACAAAAGCGAAAAAATCACAAAGCTCAAGGGCTAATAATTTAATGCCAAAAGGATGAAATTGCAAAAAAAAAAGAACAATTTTAAAAAAAAACCATCAAGGAAAAAACCCCAAAGTCAACCCGAGTTAACTCGACTAACACGTTACTCGGGATGTGAGATTGTGATAACCTAACAAAAAAGAAAGTGGAACAACTAATGAAGTTCACGGCCTCATAACCAAGATGTCAAATGATGAATTTGAAAAAAAAATCAATTTTTAATGAAACAACAAAAAAAACCAACATAAATTGGACCTAAATCATGAGACCGGGATTACCTTGTAGAAAGGCAAACACGAGAAAAATTAGATTAGAAAATAAATGCAATAAAATGATTAGGGATGAAATTGAAAAAAATTAAGGAAATGATAAAACACCAAAAAAGAGCAATAAAAAGAATAAGGACTAAATGAGATACAAAAATCAAATCAAATAAAATTCTTAGGGATAAAGTTGAAAAAAATCTAAAATTCAAAAACATCAAAAGCAAAACAAATAGTAATCAAAAGAATAAAGGTCAAAATTGATATAAATACAAATTAACCGGAGGACACAATTATTTTTTTGAAGGGGTTGACATAAATTTCAAGGTCAAGAGAAAGGAAAAAAAATCATGTTGGAGGCCAATCATGCCTTCGCTACAAGCACGCACTACACCGTCAGAAAAAAACGATGCATCACTCTTAACGCCGCTCCTAATAGGAGAATTTGGTAACTGGATGGTCTCATTACCAAAAAAAAAAACAGAAGGAAGAGACTAAGAGACCGTTTGGCATTGTGTTTGTAACTGCGTTTCATCAAATTTTGAAATTTTTTTTTTGCTAAAATTGAGTGCGGTTTATATTTTTTGGATCGTTTTGATGTGCTGATGTCAAAAATGATTTTTAAAAAATAAAAAAACATCATTGGCATGTATTTCGGCTCGAAAAACTATTTGAAAAGCAATCGTTACCACACTGCCAAACACACTCTAAAACACTATTGAAAGAAGCAATTTTTTTTTTTTAACTTGGAGGTTAATCCTGTGACTTTATTGTTTAAATAAAAGGAAAAGACGAAGAAATTCCTTTGTGCAATACTTTTTTCTTTTCTTATAAGGATATTAGAATAGTTATAATATGCAAATAATTTAAAAAAGACAACAAATCTAATGACTGAAAAGTACGTGTGTGTGTATGTATATATATATTTGCTTGATAATAAAGTAATTTAAATGTAATAAAAAAAGTGTACTAATCAATTTGTCTACAAACAATCTTGTAACGTCCAATGTGAAAAAATAATTTTATCTAAATTGCAAGTTTTGTAAGTTTAGATAAGAAAGATAAAATAATGGAGTATAAAGTATCTAGGGTTACAGTACTAATGGCTTTTATGTTTTTTCGAATACTAAATTTAGCTATAGGATTTTTGCTACAGGATCGAGTCCTCAGTCCTTTACACAAATGCAGCGCTTTGTACCGTATAACACTTCAGTTTCCATGCTGGCCCGCTGGGGTAGGGTCGACTCTAATATCATGCTCCATGTTTGAAGGAGGAGTTTAGAGTTGATAATGATTGCTTTTAAAATATATTAAAATAATATTTTTTAAAATATAATATTTTTAAAACGTAAAAATAAATAAATTTTTAATCAAAGTATGCATTAAACATCTTATGGATTGGGGGGGGGGGTTGAGGTAAGGGAGGGTGGAAGGACCCGGGCCCTGCAAAAAAAAAAAATATTTCTAGCTCTTCTTTAATAGTTTTAAATTTTAGATTCAAAACTAGTAAAATTTAAGTTTTGACACCTCCATAAAAAAAATTCTTAATCTTACATAAATGTTGACTTATTAACATTAATTACAGAAAAGGAAACTAAATAAAACAAACTCCTAGGCCCACGCCAACAGAAGTGAACCAGGATTCACATGTAGAATGGTGGCACGACGACAAGTACCGACCGAGAAAGCCCAAGTATTTCGATGCTATTCACACTGGATATGAATGGAACAAATATAAGAGGACTCACTATGATCACGACAATCCACCTCCACCAGACCTGATTAACAGGACAGAAACTCCAACTTATACCTGTGAGGATGGTGGGATCAATGGTGAGACCCGCATTCTAAGGTTTCATGCAGGGCCACCTTCTGAGGACATGGCATTCCGAATTGTGGACAGAGATTGGGACACGAGACATAAAAAGGGATTCAAGAGCGCGTTTGATAGAGGGATTTTGCGGCTTCATTTCAACTTCCGACGCTGCTCTTATCGCAGGTGACATGTAAATAACCTTGTGGTGGAATATTTTGTATCAATGGCATTCTGATCATAAAGTGGTCTTTTTCCATGTTATTGCTTGATCTGATGCCATTTCAATCCTGCCAGTTGCAATGAAGAAATGACATCAAATTATCATACAGTCATTGGTTTTTAATTATTAGACAAAAAACAAAAGCTTGTAATGCTTGATTCTGCTCAAATTTAAAACTGCAGAACATTTTTCTTCTGTCTTCCACGACTGATTTTCGGAAAGTTAGAATATGCAACCTCTTTCTTTTCTTTTTGTTTGCTTTTTACCCTAAATTCTTCCAATGCTCTTCTGAGGAAACAATGACTGGTGGCAGTTTCTCCAGTGACTAATAGTGTAGATACCATGTGTACTGCATACTTTCTCCAATAAAATGCATCTCTTTCACATGTTCCGTCCCCCTCAATAGCACACGGGCTTGAGTTTTATTGACTCATCTAGTTGCACATATGAGGTTTTTTTTAGGATTATAGATTGGGATGGCTTGATGCATCCTAGCCAGAGTGTGACTGTTGAAAGATTTGATGAAATCGAGGAGCTAAGAGCTTAGATACCTTCTCCATTATGACAAGTTCTTATCTTCAAGTTGATCAAACAGGCGAGACATGTCCTGTCAAGTCATTTGTGGTTTCTGATATTTTTCAGTGCTTAAATGACAAAATTAGATGCTATGTGCTCATTAGTGGAGAGAGATGCTTGGAAAGAATCCATATTCTTACTTTAGAACCAAATTGTATGCAAGTTGTTCATAGTAGGATCAGTTTTGCTGGTATTACCTTTTACAGAACTCTTTTTTATCAATGGTTGAAAGATGAGTGACACTCCCAATGCAGATCCGATAACTAATAATGTCCTACCTTACTGCCAGTTCCAACAGCTGAAATAAATCTCTCTCCCGTCAAGAAAAAACAGAGAGGAAAACGGAAACAGAAAAGAGATGAGATAAGACTGCTATCAGACAACTCCCCAATAACAGAGCAAAACAAGTATTGCTAGTGTTGAGATCCAATAGGACTAAGAATGCATGCAGAGAAAATAAAAATCAATGAATGAAGAATGTTATTTGGAGTTTTTGTTGGATTATATTTGATGTATGATCTCTTGCAAAAAAAAGTTGAAAATTCTAGCTCTCTTCAAATTGTAATTACAACTGATATTAACTCTCTATGATGCCAATATCTTCTTGGTCAGACGGTAGAAAATTTACGAGTTCAGCCAAGCCCAACATCCATCTTTCAGAAAGAAAAAGGGAAAGGCAAAAAAGGAAGAAGAAGCAACCAAGAAGATACATTTAATCCCTTACTCGATCTCTTTGCATGTTCCTTCAAGAATCACCGTGTTTGTGCCAACAAACAAGCATGGCAACACAGCGCCTCATGATATAAAACCTTGCCTTCTGTTCCTTGGCTAAGCTACTACATTTACGTGAAATGGAAGAGCTTTTTTGAGAGCAACTCCTTGGAAGAGGACACTTTGGAGAAGAGATTTTAAGGGATGAGCTCCTCAAGAGAGGAGCCTTGGAAGACGAACTCTTTGTTGAGAAACTTCTGGTGAAAGAAGATGAACCTTCTTTCTTCGATAGCTTCCACTTCTCAGCCATCTAAACCTTGGAAACTAGTAGCGACTAGCTAGTAATAGCAAGTAATATGATATTGATACTTCTTTGTATGTATATGTGTATGAGAGTGAGAAACAGTGAGTGTGTGAGAGGTAGAGGGAGATATATGATCAAAGATGGGACTTGGGACTGTGGCGGGGCTTTGATATTTTATATAGTAATAGTGATTTGGGCTTCAAGATGTGAACCGGTGTTCAATTTGCTACTCAAATTTTTGTATATATGGTCACATTGTATCCATATTTTTTTTTATTTGCTCTCATGGCATCATCTTATTGGCTGGTTCTCTGAAGTCTCATGGTCTCTATTCTTACCATATGATCTCCTGATTCTTGAACCTCCTTCCTCTTGGAGATCCATCGTTTATTTTGGAGACACTGCTGCTGTGTTACGGTGCTCCATCATGGTCCCTTTTTTTTTTTAAAAAAAAAAAACTCAAAGTTCATCACACAGTACTCCATACAGAAGGAGCGAGTGAAGAGAGCTCAGCAGACAGTCATTAGCTGGTTCAGCGAAGAGAGTTGTGCCCATTGTTCCACAAAGGACAGGGCTCGATCTGTATAATAATTGAAGTGTTTATCACTTGTGGTGAAACCAGGAGTGCGTTCGATCTGCATTGAAGTAGGGCTCCTTTGCTTCTGTGACCCTGTCCTTGCAAAACCTGAGGTCACAGTCATTGTTGCTATCTACCTGTTTTCTCTCTTTGGCTTTGGCATTAACTTCATTCCGAGTCACTGTGCCGTGTAGAAAATCTGTCTACCAGGAATAAAACTTTCACCATCATAAATTTACTTTAACAATGACACAGATTTCCCACCACAAGTTCGGTGCCTTCTGGGGCACCTTTTTCAACATCGACTGTGTCAATGTGTAACCTGATATGGTTATAATTTAATTGGTTTTATATGAAACCCAGCAATCATCGAAAAACAACATGTTTGTTTCAGAAAATAAAAATCATTCTGGAAAGAAAGGAAATTGTTTCGAAAAATGCCTTCAAGGATTTTTTTATTATGCATTGGATGCAGAATCTCCTTTCCTTTCCTTTCCTTCTCCTGTGATTCTTTTCTTAATTTGGTTTATACTTAGATTGATGGCCCGAGTTTTAATGTGGATGAGGTCAATTTCTTTATAGCTGAAAAAAATAATGCCAAAACATTATCATTGTATTCTTAAGAGTGAAAAAAAAACCAACCACTTAGACATAATAGAAAAAAACTAAAAAAAATAATGATTGTCAAACTTCATGAATCAAACTGTAGAATAATAAAATCAAGAAAAAATATCCATTAAAAAAAATTAAAAAACAAAGCAACAATAAAACCATATGACGTTATCAAAACCCGCGAGCTAGTAGAATAATGCTAAACCTTAAATATTAAAAAAATAAATTGAAGGGCAAAATCAGAAAGAAAAATTAAATGCACAAAAGAATCCAAAACATAAAAAAAACAAAGTAAATCAATTTTTAACGAACTCAATGATGATGGATTAAATTTTTAAAAATAACTGAAACAAACCCGATCCAATTTTTAAAATTTGTAACACAAATCATGAGGCCAGATCATAACGTAAAAGGCAAACAAAAAAAATAACAATATAAAATTCTAAACCAACCAAAATAATTAGGGAGAAACATGAAACAACAAATAAAAAAAAAGCATTTAAAAAATGTAGATTTGAAAAGAAAGAGAATCAATTTTGACACAAAAAGAAAAAAAATTAAATCATAAGGGATAAAATTGGACAACAATTTCAATTAAAAAAAGAATAAGAACAACTAAAAATAACAATCAAAAGAATAAGGATCATATTTGATATAAAAATAAAATATCAAGGGATGAAATCTAAAGACAAATTAATTCAATAAATGATTTAAGACCAAAAATATCATAATTAAAAGAATGAGGACCAAATCTAATATAAAAACAAAGTGTAAAGGGATGCAATTAAAAAAATAATTAACTTAATAAATGATAAAAGATCAAATACATTGCAATTAAAAAAAATAATGACCAAATCTGATATAAAAATAAAATATCAAGGGATGAAATAAAAAAAAAAAATTAACTCAATAACTAATTTAAGACCAAATACATTGCATTTAAAAGAATGATGACTTAATTTAACTTAACAAATCAATAGCTAAACTTTTTTGTTTTTTTTTGCAATGACCAACATGTTTTTCTAGGTGAAGAAAGGGAAAAGAGAAAGAAAGAAAAAAACTCCTCGCTGGCATCTCTCTGCACGCTATCGGCAAACACATGCCTCACTACCGTGATGGGCGGTGAGACGCATCAAATGCCACCTTGGATAATGACATTCAATTATGTGTGAACTGTGTGGACATCGCACGCACCATCCAAAATATACGGGCGCGGCTAATAACTTTTGAATTTAAAATTAATTTATATACAAAATCAACTTTTTGGATTTCAACACTAAAAGGCTGATAAGGCTGATGGCTTTTATTTATTTATAGTTAATTAGAGTAGAGAGTTACTGTTCTTATGAAAGATGCCATACTCAGATTGGATTAATATCCGTGAGCCACTGGTATGTATATGTACCCTATCTCTCGTCCAGAATGTTGCCATGCTAGCCAGCCAGCCAGCCAGCTCCATGACCCCTTAATTATTATGCGTAGGAGACTGTACTGCATTTCATATTTCTATATGTGAACCTTGGAATTTTAGATTCACAGGCACATGCAACCCTCTGGATCAGTAGAAACGAAGCTCAACGTTCTTCAATTAATCAAATCTTTATTCAATAGAAAACAAATGAAATTTGAAGTTGCCACACATAAATAATTCACCATTGGTGCTCTTCTGAGACTCGCCATGTGATTTTTTAAATTGATTTGTGCTCTGCGTCATCCTGTGGTGGACAACACACTTCAAGAATATTGTTCTTCGTAATTAAGAGATTATTAATTTAAAGCCAGATTAACCCATGATCAAATTAATGCATTCTTAATCAATTATTGATTCCAAAACTTTCTCACAGGTAATCATTGTATAATTTCCTCCTCTCGAATGTCATTAAGCTACAGTATTTCGAAACAACAACAATATAAAAATATAAAATTAGTTTAACTTTATAATTTAAATTTTTAAATCAAAATAATATTAGGATGTTGGAAATCAAACAGTTATGAGTATGAATTTGAAGTGTATTATTATATTCTAACTAATTAGATTAATAAAATTAAACATAAAATAATCTAAATAACTTTAACTCAAGAAAGTGTGTTAAAAATTAGTGTAAAATTATTTTTATAATCTCATCTAATAACTTAAATTTATGGGTTAAAATAGTTTTTTGACAAATTCTATTTTAATCATTGTATTTAATTGAGATTGTGGTCTTTATAACCTTCGATTGAAAATTGAAAACATTAACTTTATGTTAATCTACATATTTAAATACTCGTTCCAACTTTTATAGCATGTTAATTAATTTTCCATTAAAGTTCTTGCATTTAAATTGAGGTACCGTGTTCAATATATTTGATTTGATTAAATCGTATGTTTTCATTTAATTCAACTTCAACCATGATATTTTATTATTATTAATATAAATATTTGAATTAATTTATATGTATTTCGACTAATTTAATTAAACCATATTTTATTGAACCTTACGATTGTATTTATAATGAGATATGGTCTTCTATGCTTTTAGTTCAAAACTAAAAACATTGATTTTGTATTTAAGTACTGTATATAACTATTATCTAAAAGGCGAACGCAAAACAACGAAGCCCATATTACTGTAAACACTGATTTATTATACCGTGGATTGATAAAGTGCAATTATTTTTTGTTCCAAAACTTTTTTTTCTTTTTTTAATATAGCTCTTATAGGACAAAATTGAAAGCCAATCTTTAAGTTAATTTGCTAGGGAACACGATTTATTGAATTAAATGTTTGATTTGTAATTATATTTCTTTTCTTGATATCAAAAATACATCGTAAATACTTACTCATTAATCTTTTTAGCTATAAAAAAATTCATCCATCCCGCCAGCGAAATGCATGCCACGTAGCTAGTTAATCACCGGATTCAAATACCTTCTAATTTGAATAAGCTATTTTGAGTTCTTTAAACATGAGGTTTGGCATAATCCTATATACCTCCTCTGTGTTTTAATATTGAGGGTATTGAATAATATATCCTTTAAATTGAAATCACAAAAGGGAACAGAGGAGCTATGTTACTGTTTGACTGGTCAATATGTGCCCAAATACAAATGTAGATGCCACCCACCTGGCTCAGCACAGAACGATACAAGCAATCCTGGTCGTGGCCTGTGAGTTTCGTACAAAATAATCTAGTTCGTGATGCCATCTCCATGTGACCTTCACAGATTATTTCAATCATCATGATATAATATTCCAATCAGCAGAATCATGTAAAATATATTTAGAATTTCTTGTGTACAAGTGACGATGTTTTGTGCATGTGATTTATGACACAAGACCATATGAAAGAGACCACTCCTTCCTCGAGCCTGATTTTGACGAGGTCTAATTCAAAGCCATAAATCTCTACCACAAATTCACCTTAATGTAAAAGTAAAAGGGAGATAAAAAAACAGAGGTGAAATCAGAAAGTGTAATGACTGGTCTTTGTTGGGTGTTTGTTTTTTTTTTATATTTTTTTTTACAAATAAATTATAGTCTAGAATAAAGATTTGAGTGGTCAAAGAGATAGAATAGAGGAGTCAACATCTAGCCACATGGTATGTTCTATTGGGTATTCAATGCACCTTCTTCTTCTTCTTCTTTTTTAACCCTTCTCTGAGACTCTTTGGGCATAGCAAATTTCTTGCTTAATCATGTGGACTTGAGAACATGAACATTTTGGGAGACACACATGGAGACATGTGAGCTGCACAAGGGGCCAGTGCCCCTTTATATGCTACTAGTACACTCCATTAAAACAACAGTCAAACTTTCCATGGTTTTGTATCAATATGGGTTGGTATCTTGATATAAAATGTTTTATATCATAGTATTAAAATTATAATAGATTATTAAAATATTAGTTTGATATTTTTTTAACTCAACACACTTTTAAAACATACTCAAATATAATTCTAAATGTAAAAACAAACATCCCTATAAATGGTGTATTATTTTCCTTTTATATTAGTACATCAAAATTATAATACATTTAAAAAATATCGATTTGATGTTTTTTTAAACCAACATACTTTTAAAATATATTCAAACATAATTATAAACGTAAAAATAAATATCTCTGTTAATGATCCATTATTATTATTATTTAATTTTTAATATTAGTATATCAAAATCATAATGCATTAAAAAAAATTAATTTGATATTTTTTCAAGTTTAACATATTTTTAAAAAACAGTTATAAATGCAAAAACAAACACCTTTTTGAATGGTTCATTAATTTTTTTTAAAAAAAAACAAAAGAATTGAGGGTCTTTCACAATCTATATTATTGGCTACATTTATGTACATACCTATAATATTGAAACACAAAACTAAGAATGGTTATCGATATTCACGGGAGATTTTGGTATCATAAAATATCCAATTTGTATTCAATGTAGTGTTTAAAAATATGGTAATATTTATCTTTTAAAATATTTTTTATTTAAAAATATATTAAAATAATATATTTTTTTATTTTTTTTAATTTATTTTTAACCTCAACAAATTAAAAAAAAAAACACTATGAATGTGTTTAATAACATGTACGTTTCAGGCTAGTCTATTAAAATCGGTTTTAAACGGGTACTGTTTCACGCCATCCCTACACATATGAAAGATAGCGTTTGGATTTGGCTCATGTCTCTCGCTAACTACAATGTACTAACAGGCAAACATATACTAGGCGGGCCCGTGCTATGTCATGGGCCTTGCTATTTTTATTGTAAAATATTTAGACGTTATAAGTGCTTTTTTAAAAAAAGAAAAATAATCTAATGACTCGGCTATAATCCCAACAAAAAAAAACCTGGTTGTATTTGAATCACATGAAAAAATATATATATTAGAAAAAAAATATAAATATAAAAAAAAATCACAAAAACCTGGAGAAAAAACCTTTATCAAATAAAAAAAAAATTTGCTCAATTTTTAGCCACTTAAATAGGGAATGACAAGATAGATTAATAAAGGGATGAAAAACCAGTGTGAGTCAAAACGAGCTAGCATGATAGATATGCCATATAGGCATTAAGTGATGAGCCAGTTTGGGTTAACCCTCAAAACTCGCATCTTAGGTCATCAGATTTGGATAACTCGATAGAAAAGAATTGAAGAAAACCATAAAACTATTTTAAAAAAAACAAAATCCAATGTCGAATGACGACATCAAAAAAGAAAATAAGTCAAAAAAAAATATTAACCCCTTTTAACTTTTCAAACCTGTGACTTGGGTCATCAAACCGAAAGCACCATATATTGAAAAACTGTGAAGCCCAATCCTCAAGAAATGAAACGTTGAAGGACTAAAGTGGAATAAAAAATTAGACAAAAGTTCAAAATAAAAAATAGCAATTAAAAGAATGAGGGTTAAAATCAAAATAAAAAATAACTTAGAGAGCAACAACAAGTTTTCAATTTGAGAGTCAAATTGAAAAAAATAATAATATTGACAAAAGGATAAGAAAAAAAAAAACCAAGACCAAATTATAAAAAATAATATATCATAAATTTGGATTAAAGGATGAAATTTAAAACCAATTAAAATTCTATAAAAAGACCCAAGAAAAAAAAAATTAACCAAATTGAAAAAATAATATTTGATAAATTGGGATTAAAAGATGAAATTGAAAATAAATAATTTTTTTTATAAAAGAGCCAAGAACAAAAATCAAAAATCAAAAGAATAAAAACTTAATTTGAAATAGTAAAAAAAAAAGGACCAACCTGTAATTTTTAGGGTAGGAAAGAGAAAAGAAAAGAAAAAAAAAGGTCCACCGTTGACAAACCATATCATCTCTCCTGACATGCACCTCACCACCAGAAGAGAACGTAGTGGCACATCCAATAACATGATAAAAGGACAGTTTCAACCACCAAGAGACGTCACATATGACATTGAAAGTGCGCAAACGCCTCTCACGCGCCAATATCTTTTTAGATTAAAAATAATAATTTATAAAACTAAAAAGATGAAAGTGCACTCGATGATCCTGGAATTTACAAATAAGCCTATATGAAAAAACCAAAATACCCCTCTATGCATGGCTTAATCTTGTTCTTCATTCCATGGGAAAATTTATTATTTTACTATTTTTAAAAAATAAAAAGATCAAAATACTTCTCTTAGTTAGTTTTAAATTATCTGATCTGGAGAGTACATTAGGTCATTTGATGTATCCAAAATAGTTAAAGAGACAATTAAATCTTGAACAAAGCTTTAATGACTAATATATATGCTATGTAAAAAGATTAAAATATCCTTGAATCAAAGACAATTGATTTTTTTTTACAGGACACATATGTCATTTTCCGATTATAGTGAATAACAAAATGAGTTTATAAGCGCAATGTTTTTTCCTCCATCTTTAGTGTTTTTATACATATACATGTAAAAATAAGTTTATAAGCACAATTTTATTTGCTTTTAACTTTAGTTTTTTTTACACATGCATAATGGTACTAATATAAGTAAATTGGTGTAAATTTACTCTTCACCTAAAACAACAACCTGGTCTGATGGGTGACCTGGATGATCCCATTTTAGATTTTAAAACAATAAATTCAAATTAGAGTTAGTTGATTTAGCGAGTCAATTTATAATCCGGTTAAAACCAGATTAAAACTCGGTTTAATTTTAAAAAATTAAAATAATATTATTTTAATTTGAATTTTAATTTTTTAAAAATTAATTCAGATGAACTTAAATCCTATCTAACCCATAACTCTAGCCTTAGAACCCAGGTTTAATAACTTTGCTTGACACTTGAAGGCCAACCTAATATTTAGTGCGTGTAGGCTCTAGCACATGAGAATAGAATGACTATATGGTCTTTGGCACCAATTTGTTTTGGATTCGGGCCCACAACATGGACTTGTAGATGCTTCAAGCTATCGCAATTCAGATATAATATCAACACGAGCCCATAAGATAAGCTCAAGCAAAATTAAATTAAATTGAAATAGCATAATGCATGAAAATTCTACTAAATTTCATCCAAGATTAATAGCCCATGCCATATCCGATTAACCATTTAATTTTTTTGAAAAATATTGATTAAGCTCCTTATATTTGTTTAACTAACATTGAGATATTGTCTGGCGTGTGACTTAATTGGAGTGGATTGGAAATATTCTTCCTTCTCTATAATAAATAAATATAAAACTAAATTATCATTTGATGCGTAATATTGAATGAAATGTCAAGTAAAAAAGGAAACTGGTTTTTGACACTTCAATTTTTGAACTCTGTTCCGATTGGAAAGCAAACAAAAATAGTGAAATTGGTGAAGTTAACATTACAATAGAGTTGGAGCAATCATATTTATTAAGCAAGAAAAACTTGATATCAGGGTAGTTAACTTGACTGGATCAATAATATTAGGTAATCTAATAATATGATTTAAAGCGTTTACAACGATAACAAACAAATAATTAAAATAATATTTGACAACAATTAACTAAAACAAACGATTTACCAGTCTTATACATATAAGGAGCAGAAAAAAAGATTATTGGAGACATATCGTCATTCCATTATGGACATTGCCCGCAACAAAAAGAGTTTGTTGAGATGATTCAAACTTCGTCATAAAAGGTTGCACGACATTATCAAAAAAAGTTGCATGGGCCGCTAGAACAACACCATGAAAAAGGAAACTGAACAAAACAAAAGGAAGGAGCATCCGTCTTTATTCAATCAATCAATTCTATTTAATTCAAGAATAAATTTATTTAAATAAAATAAATTTAACAAAAAACAACATATAAATAGACCCGAAATAACCAACTTAAAAAAAATAAAAAAAAAGATGTAGAAAGTAGAAAAAAAAACAGAGTCTAATATCAAATTAAATAAATATTAAAGGGTGTAATTGAAAAAAAATAATTTAAAAATAATAAAAAAACCAAAACAATCTTGAGCGAACCTTCAAAAGTTAAGTTAATTTTCTTGTAAACCCTGAAATACTAAACACTCTCAATCACTCAATTTCCTTCTATCAAGAAAATTGTGTTAATTATTTTGTTACATTCTATCACCAGGTGTACATTGATATCAAGTCTTTATTATTATTTCTTTTTTTTTTCCCTGGAAGACTATATATATGCATTTGTCTTCGTCAAAATACATTGCAATTTGCTACTCAAGTATTTATCCATGCAAAAACTCCATTGTAACGAGGAAGCTAATTGCATTTTGATTATTGGGTTTCTGTCATTTATGGCTAGTTGCTGACAGCGTTTTTCGTTAGCTTTTCTAGCTAATCCTGGTCTTCCTACGTACTAATGTGAAGACTAATTTTCTTTGAGACTCATGAAGATCAGACTGTGGGGCTTTTTAGCTGGAATCTCTATCTAAAAATATGGTTGAGGTTTCACAAGCTACTGTTTGTGGTTTCTCATTTGATGTCAGAATAGGGTTTATAATTAATGTTTTCTAGTTTTCTAGTTGCATTATTAGCTAGGGTTATGTTTGCTTTTAGTTTTCGTTGTTGGTTTGTCTTTTGTTTCTAAATATCTTGGTTGCTCCGAGATGTTTGTTCTTGTTGGTATTGTATAGGCCCAGCTTGATGTTCCTATCTCTCGTCTTGGTAGTTCATCTTGAATTATCCATGGTGTTTAATTATGAATTGTCTTGATCTATCAAAACAAAAACACAATAAGAAGATGCAGCTAGCCATCACTCATGCAACCCCTTTGCATGATCTATAATCTTAAACAAGCCAAATATAACTCAGAATATTAGTAAATGCAAACCGAATATTGATGAAATTTTTCTGTTAGTATATTATAGTGATATTTACCGATCAAATTTTTTATTGTTAAATCCATCCGTAAACACTGACAGAAATATTCTCATGATATATACTAAAAAAATCGTTATGAGAAAAAAATAAATAAAAAAACCAAACAGTATAATGACATGTAAGTTTTATAAATAACATTATTGACGGAATTAACCTGACAAAAAAATTCATCCATGAACATGTCAATAGACGTTTTCGGTCTATGATCCCCCGGGATATATAATAGTCACAGACAGAATGTTAGTCGCATAAATTATTTTCTTGCAACACAATGCGTTTGGAATCAAAAGAAGAGAGGATCGATTGATAATATGTATTAGAGGAATTAACAAGGTGCCTATCTTCCTACTTAGCGCATCCAAAAGGAAGGAACTGATGGATCCATCCGTTGTTCCATCATTAGATTTTCAAATCCAACCAATATGAAAGGATTGTGAGAGATTGAGAGCGTAGATTGAGCGGTGCTTTTCAATTTTATCTTTCATCTAGATTTTCTGTTCTTTTTACTTCCAAAACTAATTAACTGATGAAAAGTCAGAGTAATGAGCTACGAACTCTTCTCCATCTTCTCTTAATGACATCCTTCCAACTAAAGAGTCTGAATCTATTATCGTCAACGGCTATATCAGTAATGTAAAGATTGGTACGTGGCTGCCACAAGTTAGGCTAGCAGCGCCATGAATTTTTTTTTTAGAAGTATAATATTGTATTAGAAAACGCCAAGATCTGGCGGGAAGAACAAAGAAAACATATGAAATCTGCTTACAGCTCAAGTTTAGCAGAACTATGGAAAAATTGTCAACAAACCAAGAAACAAAAATACAAATAGTAGCTAAAAGAAGCAGAATTGAAGCAAAAACAACACAAAAACAACTAAAATACGCAGAAAAGATGCCACACCAGGAAGCATTGCTAAGAAAATTTCACCTTGATCCAGATTTGAAAGAAAAACGAAAACCGCATACCCAGCAAAAATTAGAGCCAAGCGACAAATTCAGTGTTTCTAAACACTCCCTGTTTAGCCATGTGATTACTCTCACGAAAAGAATGAGTGAATGTGATTGAACCAAAGCATGAAGCTAATCTCTGAATAGTGGAGAAAAGATTATGATGTAGCCCAGGCCTATTATAAGGATTATTCATCCTAATGACATTGGCAGAGTCAGATTCAATAATAATGTGTTTATGGTGCAGATGGCAATTAGTGGCCGATAATTCAATAGCTTTGACAACCGCTTTCAGCTCGGCTACATTGGAGTCTAAAATCCCAAACTGACATGGAGAAAATACCAAGAAGAATCCCATTATGATTACGCAAAACTCCGCCTATACCTGAGGGGCCCGACTTCCCAAGAGAGGAGCCATCCACATTCCATTTTAAGCTATTAGTGATAGGGGGAGACCACACAACAACCGCCCTTTGTTTTTTATAATTAGTCCATCGTAATGTACTTTTCCGCCGACCTTATTAAATCTGTAGCTGAATAAGAGAAATCAGGTTCTATAGCCTTTAGCCATAAGCAGAGACGAGTAATAATAAGGAAAAACAGAGTATCATAATTTGGGATTGTCTGCTTGAATATCACATCATTACGGTGTAGCAGCGCCATGAATGACTCAAGTATCATCTGTGTTACCATTGATCTTTAGCAATGAATCTAGGTTTACATTTCCCATCAATAAGTTCAAATAAAACAAAACTAAGCATATACATGCATGGTACCATCCTTAACTTGCTTTTCCTATTCCCTTCCTTCGTTGTAACATCACTGGAGATTGAAAACTCACTCATCTGTACTTAGCGCCGCCACCATAAGAACTAAATGATCTCTAAAATAGACAATTATTGTAGTCAGCTATGAAAACCATATGAAATCACGAAAATTCTCCATCAATGTTCTTCATTTGATAATATATTAAAATAATTATTTTATTTTCAATATTAACAAATCAAAATCTTAAAAAAAAAACTAAAAAAATCAATTTAATCTTTTTTTCAAATTGACCAAAATAAAAGGCTAACGCACTGATGCAGACACTTTGATATCAATTTGTTTGGGTGTACCTAGCTAGCTAATACATAGGGCAATTAATCCTTGCATGATTATAAAGAAGAAAGAAAGAAAGATATACATCGGGCGGTGGAGCCCTTGATCTACATTTTTCAGCAAATCTAAATCCTTCGTATTGATTAGTGATGCAGATATTTCACGAGCTCATATGAACTATATATGTGTGTATATATCAGCACAACAGTATTGAGTTGGACTTTATTATCTAAAATAAATTTTTTATTATATAGATTCATTAACATTTTTATTTTATTTTATTCAATCTCTTCATAATCCTCAGATATAGGATATAGGCATCACATAAAGTCATAGACTCACAGTAGATATTCATCTCCCAGTCCTTAATTTTTGTCAAACCAACAATCATTTCAAATAAAAATTCTTTTTCTTGTTCTAAAATGCTACTGGCTAGGATCTTATACGCATGAGACGTCATAAGAAAGCGAGTCAAAAAAGAGAAGCTCAGGGGGGGAAGAATAAGATAATTACGATTATAAAAGGAATATTCATTTTCCTAGCAATTTATAAAATAAAATAAAAAACAAGAGTAAGTTATTTGTCAAAGGATTTGCTGAGGAACCATTCAACTAATTAACGAAAAGGCAAACCCACTACCTTGTAGTAATCGCTGTAAGGAAAAGCTATTACATAAATATGACCTGAAAATCAACGTTTTTTATTATAAAAAAATAATAATAATCAAAAAATAAATAAGAAAGAAAGAAAGAACTCAGTTTTAAGGAAAAGCTGCTGCATAAATATATCCTCAAGACAACGTTTTAAAAGAAAGAAGTGATCCTGGAGCTATATGCTCTCCTATGAATCCAGAAAAGAAAGAGAGAGCTTAATAACTTTAGAGATCGAACTACCAGAATTATGATAAATAAATGAATTTAGATTACAAAAATTAATAGATCCTTTGAGAACCTTCTATATACAGAAGGTTTCCGGCTGCCATTTTGATGCCATAAAAGTGCAGAATAATCATTGTGTAAACTGAAATAAATATCGAAAGAATTTTGGATAATATGTAATCTTTATATATTCAGTGAATTTCTCAAAACTAAGCTGAGGTTTGACAGAAACACCACACTAAAAATGAAAAGGGAGGACTAGCTAGTCGTCTAATGACCATTCTTATCTTCCATTAATTCATAAAAGTGTTCTGTAGCAACACCAGATAACGAAATCTCACTTGGTTCACAACACAATCAATGACCATTCTTATCTTCCATTAATTCATAAAAGTGTTCTGTAGCAACACCAGATAACGAAATCTCACTTGGTTCACAACACAATCAATCACCAACCTTGGAAATTAAGTAGGCAAGTGAAAACTACCGAAGGACATGATAATTAAAATATTCACACAATTTATTCATTCAACAAGCATAATTAAATAGTAGCTTGAGATATGTTAAAGAACCATTACCTTCATGGTTTTGGTTAGATAATTAACTTACACTCCACCTTTGATGAAATTGCAGAGCTCGTTGTACATGTTTGGTATGCAACAGTAAATTAAGAAGAATAGTCATATATTTGCCGATGCAGCATCATCAAGATTCCCATCAGAAATTAAGGAACCTTTCGAGTAAAGGAGGTGACCGTGTACCACCCCAACTCAAGCCTTAAAGTTTGTGAATCTTGATGCTGCCGCATCGGCCAATATAGACTGATAATCTTGATCAGATCTTTCACGAGTATGAATGGACCAACCCTAACCCTAAAAGGAATAACCCATGAAGTAAGAGTAGAGAAAAGGAATGAATATGAATGACCCGGTAATTAAGGCAAACAAATCCACCTGAATTAATCATTGTGGAGCTAAATAGGAGAGACCCACTAGTGGTTAAACCAAAGGCCAAAAAAAAAAAAAAACTGATGGCCAACAACAGTATCACACCTCTTCAATATTCTCGACATACACATACCTTAGACTTCAATTGTTGGAGCACGTTAAAATGAAAAAAAGAAAATACAGACTGAAAACGAGCAGGATCACAAGAAACTTTGTGTGTGTGAATTTGCTGTGAAGATACGGATGAAGAGAGGAAAGGGTATATATATATAGAGAGAGAGATGGAGTTGAAGGAGGGGTTAGATAATTGATTAACCCACGAAGATGATTCTTTGGTTTGAGGGTAACTTCTGAGATCATATGGGCTACTAACTAAGCTCATGAATCCGATTATATCAAGTTGATTGTGTGTGTGTAATTTATATTGGAAGGATATAGACCCGAAGTACTACATGTTAGCAAAAAGAAATGATTTGATTGGACTTGAAATATTGAATAAATCAGCTGGAAATCCAAGTTAATCCGCAGTCCATGCCAGAAAATAAAAAATATTCCAAGGACTGATCCACACATGCCCACAGCTTCTACATACAGGTGTCCAGAAAGGAACTGGCAAGATCTATCTTTTTCTAGCTAAGCAATCTGTAAGATCTCCCAAAAAGAAAATGACAAATATATGCTGGAGTGGATTGGTAAGAACTGAATTTTCCTTTATATAAAGCCGATTCCCAAGCTCTGAGGATGGGTAAATAACCAAATACTATATAGGAAGATACCCAGGATTAGACAAGCATTCCATGTGGACTGTGGGGACGGACGAACGCAGAGGGATGTGACCCCAGATATCTAATGCTGCTTTCTCCAATGATTTTTGGATTCTTTCTTACCACACTTAGCTTTTCAAATGCCTTAATTTGCTTTTCAATTTAGACCAAGCCACCTGTCATTTTTGTGTGGCCCTAGCACGATCATTTAAAGATGAATAGGTGTTCTTGACGACATCTTTTCCTTTTCTTTTTCAATTCGACGAGTTTAAGATTGGTGACATTTTAATTCCATTTATAAGCTACATCGATCTTTTTGAGTAAATTCACCTATATATGTTGACAGACTTTCGAGTCAATTTTTAGTGCGTAGGACTCTCCACAGGCTTGACACAATAACTTACCATTTAGTCCTTAATATATAATTTTTAAATTCATTTTTTATATGTTTTAATAATTGTTCCATCTTAATATATTCCAATGATGCTGGAAAAAATACTTAGTAAAGAAACTGAGTTGCTTTTATGAGCTAATAAAACTAAATCCAGAGAATTTAGACCCAGTAACTTCTAAAAAAAAAAAATATTCCGATACTGAAATTAGTATAGTATTTGTACACATAACGAGAAAAATAAATATTATCTTGGATTAAATGTTTTTTAAATCTGATTTAAATCTTGTATTAGACTTGTATTGTGATTCTATAAAAAAATAAATCTTAAAGAGATGAGCTTAGCTTTTTGACCTCTTAATCTAGGGAATTGAAGTTTTGTTTTATATAGTTTTTTTTAGGATAAATATCTAAAAATACTTAAGATATTTAATATAAATATCTAAATTATAAGATATTTAATATAAATATCTTATAAATATTTAGGATATTTATATAAATATTTATGGAGATATATATATTGTATAAAATAACTGTATAGTTTTTTAATGTAACAACAAATTTTCTAGCTTCGCACTTGTTCTAACTACTAGTTGTGAGTTGCAACATCATATTTACACGAGAAAAAAAAAAAAAAAAGTTGGCAATTCCTTCAATCTATATTGACAGCTGTATTTCATTATGTCACCGAAAGAAAAAAAAAAAGAAAAAAAGAAACAAGATCTTTGTCTCCTTCACCCTCCGTAGGTCAAAGTGTTGAGTTTGTCAAAAAATTTAAATAAATTTGTTGAATCGGAGATTAAATTTTTCTTTTCATAATTAAAAGAGCGACTTTTATATATATATATATTGTTCTCTATATGTTTTATTTTTTTTCAAATTGCCAAGTTTATCACATTAATTAAATATTCTAAGTAGTTGTATTTTATTAGTATTTCATGTGACTTTGAAAAAAAAGACAGATAAAGATAGAAGAAATAAAATCTTTGTAGAGATATTGTTA
Source organism: Populus x sibirica (assembly GCA_019202695.1). Taxonomy (NCBI): domain Eukaryota; kingdom Viridiplantae; phylum Streptophyta; class Magnoliopsida; order Malpighiales; family Salicaceae; genus Populus; species Populus x sibirica. The sequence continues at coordinate 56,135 of JAGMVL010000634.1, read as the reverse complement.
TTATTTTTTATAGGTATGGTTTTTATCTTCTCTCCTACTTGTATTTGTGTGTTTTGTTCTTAGTGAATTTCAGAAAATAACTAATATAATATCACTTGTTATTGTTATTCTTTATGTACTATAAAATTTTCGGTTGGTATGAACTATGAATCAATTGTGCTATGTTAATTAACTATCTATTAGATTAATAATAACTAGATATTTAACACATGTTCTATCACGAGACGCAACTTTTTTAAAAAACTTTTGGTTAGACAGGCTACTTTGATATGTTTTTTTAGATCAAAAGTTCAGAGTGTAATTCGAAAAGTTTATCCAAGCATTTAATGAAATAAATCGATAATCATCAATTTAAATAAACAAATAAAAGTTATTAACAACAAATAAAAGAGAAATTGAAAAAAAGTAAAAGATTAATGTAGATCAAGATATTTAATCTCGTATAATGAGATATTTATCTGTTTGTACCAACCAATTATTTTTTTTAAATCAATAAAAGATAATAAAAATAAAAACACATATGAAATTGAGTGAATAAAAAAATTATGCAAGGCCGGACATATCAAAAATATTATTTCAAAATAATTATTTTTTTTATAAAATAAATCTCATCAGCATAAAATAAAATAAAAGGCATTCAAAAATTAAATACAAAAGAATTTAAAAAAAATATTAAAACATATCGGGATAAACCAATAGAAAAAAAATTAAAGATAACTACAAAACCAATTTTTTTGAAAAACAAAATAATACAGAATGATAAAACCATAAAATCAAATTGGAAAAGAAAAGGAATCTCTAATCATACCAACTCTTAAAACTCGTGACTTGTATCATTAGATCAGAAACATGACAAATAAAAAAACCATGAAGCTCAATCCCCATCAAATCAAACGTCGAAGGATAAAACCGAGAAAAACATTTATAACATAAAAAACTGTAACTAAAAGAATGAGGGCATCAAAAGCTGAACAATCAAAATAAAATATTAAATTAGAGGGCATCAAAAAAATTAAATTAGAGTGTTAAATTGAAAAGAAAAAAACTTTATTAAAAGAAAAAAGAAATCCAAAGAATAAGGGCTAAATTGAAAAAAATAAAATAACTTAAACTTTGATTGAAGGATGAAATTAAAAACAATGAAACTTTTAAAAAAGAGTCAGGGGAAAAAATCAGAAATCAAAAGAATAAGGATTAATTTGGAAATAAGAATCCATGACAAATTGTAATTCAATGATAAAATTGAAAACATCAAAAGTTTTTCTAAGAAGGCCAATGACTAAAATAAGCAATAAAAAACTTAAGAATTAAAATTGAGAAACAAAAAGAAAAGAGGACAGGTGTGCATTTTGTATGGGAGAGAGAGAAAAAAAGCAAGAAGCAAAAAAAAAAACGATCACCGGTAAAAAAACCATCCATCGACCACCACAACGCGTTGCACCATTAGGAACAAAGCGAGGCGACGCTTCTGTTGACAGGGCATAATAGAATATTTGGCCACAAGGATACATCGCACGCGCCGCAATAAGATCGCAAATGCATCCCATGCATCAACTGTTCTTTGATTTAAAAATTAATTAATCAGAGCGAAAGTCTAAAATACCCCTCGTGATTCCAGCATTCACAAAAAAAGCTAACGTAAAAAGATAAAGTCGTCCCTAAACCTTTTTTTTTTCTCCTGAATGTAAGGGTAGAAAGGTCTTTTCATATTCTTGCAAAAAAATATGAAGGCTTAAACACTCTTGCCCATCTATTCATTGTTTTCTGAGTTTGGGAGTAAATAGGTAAATATTATAATGTTTTGAGAAAATTAAAAAGATAAAAGTAACCCTAGCAATCCTTTGTTGACAAATTAATTCTTTAAAAAGATAAAATTACCGTCAAAATCAAAACAACCAAAATTCTCTTCAAGCGATAAAATCAATACTACACTACCACACAGCATATTGTCTTTACATATACAGTTATTAATACAGTAATAGAGCATATGGTTGTTCGGTGTGTTGCTTGCAAGTTTTCTGAGCAGCCAAATTAACATATATATATATATATATAGTACTAAAATCTTCTCTTCTCTTCGTCCGTGGGACTAAGACAGCCTTTACATACGCAAAACTTCATTCTGATGTTTTACTTCTCGTACGTACCAGGATTCAAACACCAGAAGTTACTAGCTTTTCTTTCATTTTGTTCTTAGTTTTTCCTCTACATGTTCACTTTCCATTGTAAATGGATTGTTGAGATTGTACCGAATTACCTTACCTTTTTGGGATTTGCCCTTTCTAGAGTCAATTGAACTACACCGAATTTAGAGCTTACGTATAACCTAACCCCTTCAGATCCTAGAACATGAGGCAGACGATGCTTGCTAGGCTCAAACATGATCGAGTCTAGCCGTCGGTCATATGGCTAGATTATCATGTTTTTCTCTTTATTCCCTCTGTCCCATGTGACTTGGATCCCCATTCATTTTCCTTTTTTTTTTTTGTATTTATTTATTTAACCCATCTTTCAACCTCTCTGACCTCAACCTCTGGTCATCATGACAAAGTTATTGGACCACAGAACTGCTTACAAGGATTAACATGTATGATGTCACAAGATCTGTCAATACAAAATTCATTCCCTTTCAAGAAAATAGGCGAGCTGCACATCCATGGATCAGAAAGGCATCAATTTAGTCCAACTCCCAGAAGAAAAAGTGGAGCGCATTTCGTTCATATGGGGGCAAGTGGCGCCATGTTGACATGTAACTTTATGCTAATCATAATTGTGATTTGCTGCTAATAAGCAAGGAAACGTGTGCACTACGTGTAAAGGCAAAAGACACTTCATAAAGACCTTCATGCTTTTGCCTATAAACAATATCTTACTAGAAGGAATCAGTTTAATCGGCGTGATGCGAGGCATCAACTCAATCAATTGGATAACCTAGGACTATTATATTCATTGATGGTGCTTCGTCTAGAGCTTAGTGACAAATATTAGTTAATAGCAACTTGTGCATACATAAGAACTACCGACGCCCTCTGGTTTTGTTAATTAATGGTGGCTATGTCTCTGATTGATGCATGGCTCCGCCGCCTGTTAGCTTCGTCAGTGTAATTTAAAGATGTAATCATCAAGTGATTTGTCTGTACTCGTCCTCTCCGTAGTTGCTTCTCATGTGTTACTCCCATAAAATGGTTACACCACTATGATACCAATTGAAGGCCTAAATCGCTTGTAAACTAGGAAATACATGTTGCTTTGTCATTCTAACACAATTTAATAAAAAAAAAATTAAAATAACACAGGTTTACAAATATTAGAAAAATAGAATGGTATGAACACAATCCCTACCAGGAACAGTGGTTGTTTCAAATTTCATATCTTATTCAAATTAATTAATAAGTATAAAAGTTAACATAAAATTTTACTAAAATTCAATGGTAAAAAGATGATATTTAAAAACTAATAGCTAAGAAAAAGAAAGGAGAAAAATTGATGTGGCATGAGAGAGGAAGATAAAGGGGAAAAACAGGGGGAAAAGCATAAACCCCGAGCCTAAAAATCGATGAATCAGTAGTAAAAAAGGGTAATTTTTTTTATTTAAAAATGATACATTAGGAGGGAAATTATTTCAATATGGGATGAATATCTCCATTAAATTAACTTAAATCACTAATAAAAAATTAACAAATACAAACAAAAATATCAACAGAATTATTACGGTGACATTTATTGAATGAATTTTCCATCACTAAATTGGTTAGTAAATACCAACAAGAATATTCCCATGGTATATAAAATATGTACGCAAAATGTTAACGAGTAATAAATTACGTAAACTTCTTGATTGGATAAAATAATTATTTTAAACGAAGAAATTTTAATAAATCTGGAGAGAAAGTATTTAGAAAAATAGAAGGGAATTCTAAATCAAATAATACATGATTTTACGCGCGAAAGATGTTGATTACTAGTAGAAGCCCTATGTACAATTGCGTTATTTTGACAAAAAATAGTGAAAACTCCGAGGAAAGATTTTATTATGATTATGGATGAGAGCCTACAATGAATTATTTTAAAATTTTTGACAGTTTAAGTAAATAAAATGGTACATAAAATCATATTTTAGTATGAAATTTTAAATTACCCGGTTTTACGATATTAAACATAACTTTCAATCTAATTATTAGATCAATCTAAAATTTTATAAACAATCTCTTGATATATTATTTTATTTTGGATTAAAATTATAGGTCAATTGGAGTTTCAAAAGAACTAATAAACGTACCAATAGTCAAATAAATTTCAGAAATAGCACATAGCCATAAGTGATGAAAATTCCATAATTAAGTAAAAAATTCCTTCCCTTTAAATGGCTGGCAGCAGCTTTAATGAAAGAGAGGAGATTTTTTTATCTCTTTTTTTCAAATAAATTAATGGTTTAATATTTAAGTATATAAGTTGGATCGAGTGTGTTTATGAGGGATTATTGACAGAGAAAACAAGATTAAAGATGGGTTTAAGAGAGAGTTTGAGAGAGAGAAAGTTGGAAACTTGAGAGAGAAACAAAGAATTTGGAAGGGAGAAGAGGTGGAGGAGAAACTTGCAAGTAAACAATACAATTAAGTGGAAAACAACTTGGTAATGTAGTCTTCACCGATTAATATATTCTTGTAATTTTGAATTTGGAGCAATTTTTGGGTGAAAACCGTAACTTTTCAAGTTAGGAATTTTGAATTTTGTTGATTGTGAAATTGTTATAAGGACATGGAATATATATGTTATGTAGAGTAAAAGTTAGTTAAAAGTAAAGAAAAAAATCAAGAGGTGACAATTAGTCTTAGGGCGGCCATGTTGAATGAGTGGGAGGGAAATGATAAGTTAATTTGAAAGAAATATGTGAAAATGTGCTGTGAGTTAAGTGCATGTCTTAATCTTATAATTCATGTTAAGGAAAATGAGTTACGTATTATGAAAATAGTGAAAATTATTGAAATGACATGTAAATATGATAATTATAATGTGTTTTGGGTGTGCGGTATATAAATAAAGAAGTGTAGAATATATTTACCAATACTTCTTGCAACTTGTGAGTAAAAAAAACTGAAAAACTGATTAAACCGAGAAAATTAAAAAAAAATAACAAAAAAAACCAAATCATGAAAAAAAACCGATTAAAATTTTAAAAAAACCGACCGGTTTGATTTCGATTTTATAAACCTAAAACAAAAAGAACCGAACCAAACCAAAACGAGCCAAACCAGAAAAAACCGAGCCAAACTGGAAAAAACCGAGCCAAACCAGTTTGAACCGGTTTTTATTTTAAAAACCAAACCGAACCGAAACCGGTCGGTTTGAACCGGTTTCAGTTCAGTTTTTTTTTTAAAATTCAGTTTGGTTACTTTTTTTTGGATAAAAACCGAACCAAACCGAAAATAATTACCCCTAAAATCAATAAATAAATTATTTGACTCATTAACAAACATACAAAAAAACAAAAAAATCATTATATTCTTCCACATTTCTTAAATCTGTCATCTTCATTTACCAATATACCACATAAAAATTTTAGGATGTAGTATTCCTATATCCTTAATTATTTAAGCATTATAAGAATATATATCCTCTACACCACATATAGAAATTGTTTTGCATTACTAACCAAGCTCTTCTTATATAACCTTCATAACATGATAATCAGCTCTGCAAAAAAATTTGAAGTCGATTATTTTAGACCTCATTGATTATTGATATGTTATCTGAATAAAAAATATTTTCTTAAAGCAAAGTTTCCAGGGGCTAATTTTTTTATTTAAAAAAAGAAGATAATGGGATAATGAAAGCAAAGTGTCCAGGGGCTAATTTTTTTATTAAAAAAAAAGATTTCAAATAGAGCTAAATAAAAGAAATAATCTATTTGATGCAACAATGATTTTTAATCTATATTATATATAGTTTCTATTTGTTAAACAGATTCCACGGGATTAATAAATATATACAACTCTTAAATAAATTCCAAGAGTTCTAGTAAAACACACCCTAAATATCGCTGAGTTTTCTTTTATTTTATAAACCAAAAAAATAAAAGAATTTTACAAGTTATCCTACGTGGAAAGAATCAAGAAAAATCCCAGAGTCTAGAAAAAAAATCTACAAGTTACCAAAAGCACTAAATTATATTTATGTTATCAAACAGGAAAAAAAAAAAGTTAACATATTATCTGGAAAGATCAAGAAAACTCTCAGAAAAAAGAATAATTACCTAAAAATTATCAAAAGCATGAGCTTTAATAATAATAATAATAACTCAGAAGAATAAGGGATTGACTTGACAACCTGGTTAATTTGGTAAGATTTGATTAAAAATTCAACTCTTTGATTGAATTTTTTTAACAGAAACATCATTTTTTTATTTATAAAAAAATTAAAAAAAAAATAGAGTCAACCAGAATGATTTAGTGACTCAATCAAAACTTGTAATTTAGATTTTGAGTCGGGTCAACTAATGTCAGGTCAGGTTTAGAAACTCTGCTTAGAAACCGCTTGTTAGGAGGTTGCTTTTGGACTGTGCTACACACAACTTATGGGTTCCTTATCCCTCAATGATTTCAATTTGAGTGAGCCCATTATTTCCATGAAAGTAGACCCGAGTGATTAGCCCATTTTCGAAGTCTAAATTGAAGAGGTGGCCATTTTCTCTGGACATGGAAGAGGGGTGGGTCATCGTCCAATTCCACTGGCGAAGTCGCAAAGCACTCACTTATTATAAACGTGGATTAATTTATTACACCATGAAGCTATCTAAAACTACAGCATGCATCTCTTCTCTTGAAAGGAAAGTAAAATACAAGACGACGATGGCAAATTATCACAACATTTGTTAGACATTCAGTCAGTCTTGCAATAACACAAATCCATTGATTATCGACCCCATTTCTATATACAAAAAGAAAAGGAAACAAAAGCCTAAAACTTCACTCTTCAATTTATAGCACATCCACAAAATCTCAACACCCTTCCTTCCTGCAAGCTATACCTACTGCTTCTTGAACAGAGAGCTACATTACATATATCCACAGGCTGCCTTTTCTTGAGTCCTGACCTAACAAAAACAAGTCAATCCCGCGAAGCAACAAGAAACCAGCCCCGAAGAGAGAAGGAAAAAAAAAAAACCAAAGCTAATTAAGCACAAGTTTGCCGTCTTGAAACCATGGGGAAATTAAAGAAGCTGCTCAAGTTCAGGAGGGTTGAAATAGCCGTCCTTGGGTGGGTCCCTCTTTTTCCAAAACTTAAAGGGCTTCTTCTTTGGTGGCGGTGGACACACCACTGGCTCTGGTATCCGCCGGTGTTTTGGTGTAGAACACCCATCATTCTCCTCCTCCTCCACCACCACCACCACCACCACCATCCTTTCAAATGACCCTTCTCTCTTCATCTCTCCAAGATAGAAGAAACCCTGCAAGTGGGACAAGAGCTAGAACAATTTAGAAGGTGATGATTTGCTGTAACGAGAGATTGCTTAAAGCGAACCTGACAGGCAGGGAATTACAAAAGCTGGGGTCTTGTTTATGTATTTTTATACTACGATTTTGACAAATTTCAAGGAGGGGGGGACTTGGGGAGGGGATGTATGTGGCAACTGGCCAGTTCTGGACGATTCCAGGATTAACCACATGTTGTGGTTCATTTAATTACAGATAAGCATGGATGGTATCTACGTGTCGCAAAATTATTCCTTTGGTCTGATGACTGGACACGTGGCCCACTACTCTCTTTTCCATCTCCAATTAAAATGGCGCCAAACGTTTTTTTTTAAGCGCGGGAGCTTTTGTTTTTGAACCTCGCCATGAGTTTTTCTATTTCATTTTCTTTTTTTTTTCTTTTTTATATTGATAAATTTGGTTTGATCTATTGGGTTATTGTAAGTTTATGTACACTCAGTTAGCAAAAAAAAAAAAAGATATAAATTAAATACATTAGGTTATGTTGTATAAAGATTACTTCATTACAATTATGAAAAGGAATTTTAACTTGGTTAATATATAAATTAGTTTTAAGATATTTTTTATTATCGAATAAAAAATCTAAATATAATAATATCTCCGGTTAAAACATTAGGTTATGTTGTATATAAATTAGTTTGGAAACAAAATAAATAAAATACATATGTGCGGACTATAAAAGTGTTAAGAAAAAAAAACAAAGTATAAACAATTTTTAGATGATGAAGTTGTAAGAACTTCACATTTGATTTTTTTTAGTATTGTTTTTCAAAGAATATGTCTTGAGCTAAATTGTATGAGCTTAAATGTAGGCTTTTATCTCTAGACTTTATTCTCTACAAAATAAGTTCTATTTCATGCTTAAGTGAGTAAATTGTAGGAGGAAAATAAATTACAGCCAAAAAAATAAAAGTTTAAGAGAATGAATATTGTGTGGTTGTGTTATGCTATTATTGTTGTTGAATGAACTTATTTACTTGGTGACCCAAAGTATTTATACACTTCACTTATTTGAGCTTACTTCGTGGAGAATGAAGTAATGATGAATAATAATTGATATCTCTCATAGGTAACTTGAAAAGTGGAGTCGTTAGTTGTAGCAATTTTTTATGTTATTGGTCGAAATATTAGCGCTCAAGAGTGATTAGCATGAAAGGTGGCACCGTCTGAGAAGACAAGTTAGTGAAAGATAGTTATTAACAAGAAAGTAAGTGTCCTTTAAGAAGATGGGAGACAAGTTGGGGGAGATACTCATTGGTGAGATAGTAGGCACTCTCTAATTAAGAAGATAGGTTGAAGGAGATAGTAATTAGCGAGGATGTAGATATTAGAGGTGAGAAAAAAAATGAAAAATCGATTAAACTAAGAAAACAGGGAAAAAATTAACTGAAAAAACCGAACCGTAAAAAAAACCGATTAAAATTTTGAAAAAACCGGCCAGTCCGGTTTGGTTTTATAAGTAAAAAATCAAAAAAACAGAACCGAGCCGAAAACAAAAAAAAAATAGAAAAAACCGAGCCAAACCGGGAAAACCGAGCCAAAACCAAAAAAATCGAGCCGAAATCGATCGGTTTGGTTAGTTTTTTTAATAAAAACCAAATCGAATTGAAAATGATTATCCCTAGTAAATATCCTTTAAAAAGGGGTAAATAGATTGTAGGATATAATTGTAAGTGGAAAGGGTAGTGTTACAATGACAATTCATGTATAAGCATAGGAGAGTATAAGGTCGTACTGATTTTCTTGAAGATAATAACTTTTTCTTATAGTGTGTGTGAGTCATTGAACTTCTTAAGAATTTGTTGGGACAATGTACATTGTTGAGGGTCTAAAAAAACAAGGTCAAATAAGTTGTCTTGAACAAACAACCACTCTGTCATTTAGGTTATCCCAAGTGATAGGGATTGGTCTAAATGGAAAAGTTTTTATTTTTATTTTTTCAATTATTAGGTTTTTTCTCTCTATGCATTTGAAATAGTTTAGGATAAACAAGGAATGTTTAAAAACAACTGTTTTTATTTAATATTTGATTCTCTCCACAATTCCTTGCATGGTCTACATTCGACTTTTGCAAATAGTTTACTATGCATTATTTGTTAGTTATCAATCGATTTACCTAATTAAACTACTATTACCTCCCCCCCCCCCCCTCCCCCACCCTTTGTTGAATAAGTGCAAAAATATTTGATCCTGCAAAAATAATATTGTTTAATTGCGCGAAATTTAGAATTAGCTACCTTCAGTAATTTCCTCATGTACTGTCACATGAGACATCCATCAATGCAGTTGACCTTCATTGATGTTCGGACTTTTTCATGGAGCTCGGTTATGAGCATCGGCCATTAATTACTGGGCTATAGATTCCTGGTAATGGGCCCATGGTCTGTGGGCTTCTAAGACCTTATCTGGCTTCCTTTAATGGGTTCATATCCTTTTCAATTTTATCCTCAACAGTAATGTTTTAATGAAAGTGGAATAGAGTTCAACCTCTTGCTCTATAAAAGTGGTATTCTTTTTTTTAAAAAAAAAAAAAAGAAAAAAAGTGGTATTCTTCACAGACAATGAACAGAAGTACATCAAAAATAATTTAAGATTTCCAGCCCACCAACTAACTCGTGAAAGTTATTACCTAACACTAATGACCAATCAGGAGCTTGATTAGTACGTATAAGATTATAATATATAAAAGCATTTAGGTATCTCACAACTGAAGTACTGTCTATATATATACATCTATACTATTTTATATTTCATTTTTATTAATTAAAATGAGATCTCATTATGAGATTTGATATTATAATTTCTTGGATACTATATAAAAAAATATTTTCAACCTAATAACTTAAATTATTAAGTAAAATATTAAAAATAATTTATATTATTTTTTAATAATCACCATCTCTCGATCATTGGTTATTATTTATGTATCGCTTAGTGTTGATGGCAACACCACTGTGTAAGAAAAAAACATTATTTTTTTACTGATGGAATTTCCATCTATAAGTTTTTTAAGAAGGAAAATTATTTTATTTCCGCCTGCAATTCCTTTGTGAGTAAATAAAAAAAAAAAACAATTTTTTAAACCTTTTTGTTTCCACGTAAATAATTAAACATATGCTTTGAATCTTCATTAGAAACCACTTAAAAAAATCACGTCACTTTTCTTGCAACGCTACCGTTCAACCTAGATGTTGCAGATTTCTTCCAAAGGTAGAGCTCTCTCTATACAGGAAGAAACAGTACAAGCCACAGAGAAGACAAACCCTACAAAACAATAGATCCCCAGGCAACCATTTGACTGGTTGAAGTCCATAATCGTAATGTTCATATAAACCTCACGTTAATTTGTAGAATTTTCTCGTTCAAAATCAGCAGTCCACGGCATTGTAATAATTATTAACAAGCAAATATCTTCGTTGTTTTAGAAGAAGAAAAAACAGTATATTCTTTTACGATATGATTTCCAGTATCGGCCTAACTTCGAGAATCGTTTAATGATTATATATATATATATATATATATATATATATATATATGACAATCTCTATTGATCCAAAAATGTCGATAATTTGCAAGATACTGTGGTCCTGCCAGATCCCCAATTGGACATTTGTCATTCAAATATATAGTCTTCCCTCCCAAGATATCTTCTCCGTCAGGCAGAAAACCAGAGCCTGCAGCAAAAACTATCTTGCAATCTTCTTTTTAAATAAATCACTACATGATCCAATGCGGCACGTCACAGTTTATAAATATAATACTATATAATTCTAAACCTATCATAGACAGAACATTCAATTTGCTCGCTCGCCGTCCCCAATGAAGATCACAAGGATCCACCCATATCATCCATCAGCTTTGGCCAGGGTCCAGGAATATAAAGCATGCCGGGTCCTTTAAAACACTGTCATATCAAGGGATCGCCACGTATACGTTGACAAGTAGGAAACAACCATTCAAATCCATGGAAATCTGTTTTCTTCAAGGACCACCCAACCAGAACCCTCCACGTAGACACCCTTGTAATCAAAGTTATCGTTGATCTCGAGGTCAGTCGACAGCTGGGAAGATCGAGACCACCCAAGTGGCACTGAGCCCTCTTTGGAAAGTTCTGTTTGACAATAGTAAACGTGATGGGATTTCCTTGCGGCCATCGGCCATCGGCAGCAAGAAGTTGGTATCAAGGAAAGAAAAATAGGGACGAGTTTACAGGATTACCAAACACGTGTGAAGCACATGTGGTGTGGTACGGAAGAGATAATAGTTGGTGCCAGCTTTGGTGGCAGAGAAAGAAAGATGATTGATCGGAAAAGCAAAAACTGACTAATCTAGGCAGAGGTTTCCAAGGTTGGACTGTATAGGTGGATAGCATTTGGTCAGGGAGGAGAATACGAAGTGGAGACAGAGGAAGGTGGAGGGCACTTGGATGAAGGTTACCGATCAAGGCCGGTGTACCGCTTGACCTGGTTGCTAGCTCTTTTGACTTTTGCTTCCACACGTGTGTGAATGGCTTCGTTTCTTCTGCCAACTACAACAGAAAAACACTTCAGCTTCTTCAGTTAAAGATTACAATTCTAAGGTCGTGTTGCTGAATATTATTTTTTAAGGTTTTTTTTATTTTAAAATATATAAAATTAATATTTTTTTTATTTTTTAAAATTTATTTTTTATATAAAATTAAAATTTTAATATAAAAAATTTAAAATTTTATAAAACACAATTTTTACAGAAAAAACAAACACGTACTAAGGCTATCTAATTGCTATGCTCTCGCATTATTTTACTTCACGGCCATATTTTCACCATTATTTTACCCAAACAAGTGTTGTGGAGTGGAAAGTTCTATGCACTTGAGCTTTGGTTTCTTATGGGGAAGGAATGAATGATATATATATATATATATATATATATATATATATATATATATATAAGTGTGTGTTCTTAAAAGTAAAAAATAATGTTTAGATGTTACTATGGTTTTTCTAGTGGAATTTTTTTTTTGAATCATACGAGAATTAGTTTTGTAAATTCAAAAGCGATCTATAAAAAAAATTTAAAATGATATCTTTTTTAATTATTAAGATAACAACATATTAAATTGATTTAGATTAATCATGGTTAACATGATAAATTCACTATCCAGATTATATGAAACTATGATAACCCTATAAAAAAATCAAAACAACTTATAAAGCCTAATTCTTAATCAACATAATATTAAAGGATAAAATTGAAAAATATATATTAAAAGAAGACCTAAAAAACAAATCAAGTTAACTTGTCAAATCGGCGACCCGGGTCTTAAAACCAAAATAACCCCTTTGAAAGCAAATAAAAAAGAAATATGAATTTGAATTCTCAATTAACCCAATATTAAAGGATGCGATTAGAAAAAGAAACATAAAACATGACCTAATTCAATCTGCCAAAGTCATGACCTAATTCAATCTGCCAAAGTCATGACCTGAATCATGAGATCGAGATAACCTCATAGAAAAAAATAAAAAAATTTCTTGATTTAACCCGGTTAACCTATCAAATTCGTGACTCTAGTCATGATACTGACATAACCCTATAAAAAAATCAAAACAAATTATGAAGCTTAATTATCAATTGATCATGTCGGACCCAATGTTGAACGATGAAATCTATGAAACATTTAATTAAAATGACACAAAAAATAAGTCAAGTCAACCTGAGTTAACCCGCTAACCTCATGATCCGGGTATGAGATGAGAACAACCTAATAAAAAAACAAATACAATATTAAAAAACATGTGGTCTGGGTTATGAGACCGAAATAATCTCTTAAAAAAACTCGATTTAACTAAGGTATAAATACCAAAATCTTCTACCTTGATTATGAAACCAAGAAATCCTCATAGAAAGTATATCAAAACAGATTATGATGCTCAATTCCCAACCAACCTAATGTTGAATGATGAAATTAAAAAAAGAAATGAATTAAAAAAAACACAAAAAATAACTTGAGTCAACTCAGATTAACCTGTTAAGCATTTTCTCGGTTCATGAGGTCAAAATAACCTATTATAAAGTAAAGAAAACAAATCATGAAGTCTAATTCCCGATCAACTTAACATCAAAAGATGAAATTGAAAAAAAAAATTTAAAAAAACAAAGTCAACCGGGTTAACTTGCAATCTGTGTATTGAGAGTGAGATAACCTAATAAAATAAATTTAATATTAAAGGATAAGATTTTTTTTTTAAAAAAACCATTGATTGAGAAAAAAACAAATTAAAAAAATTATTCAAATAATTAGTGCTTTGTGAAGAGGGATATAGAAAAAACCATTTCTCTTTTAGTTTTTTTCTATATCAAATAACTTTTAAGTTATAAATATGTGTGTGTATAACTATTCAAGATGGAATTTTTGTTTTAATTGCAATTACATGCAAAAGCAAGAAATTAATCCATATATAAAAAAAGATGAATGTATGTGGATGGTAGTAATTATTCAAAAGGCGAAAAACAAAAATGATTTACAATACAACTGACTTCGTATTATATTCCAATCAAGTAAATTATTATTATCATTATTATTATCATCATTATCATCACCATTATTATAATTATTTATTATTTTGATTATTAACGAGTTGTGATGTTGATGTTAATGGAAGTATTGGTTATGTAGTTTATATTTTTGTAAACATTTCTCACATATTGTTTGATTGTCCTTATAATTTGTGTTGCAAGATTAAGGTTATTGCCTTTTTTTACTTAATTTTTGGTGGGTTCTCTTTGAAATAACACCATTTCGGAGTTGTTCCCAATTATGATTCCAAAATTTTCATAGGGGAATAAATAGGGTTGCACATGTACGGTGTCAGCGATCGTTTTTCTAGGCTAGGATCTTTGTGGTGATGGAGAAAGAATAAGAAATTCTTATTTCTTATAAGTAAAAAAGGGATTAAGTCCCCACCTAGTATTTTGGTCTTTAAAAACTTTAAATGGTCTCTGAGTCTGGATAAGAGAACAAGTTGTGTATAAGAATGACGTATCACTTCTAGTACACTTCATCTAAGATACGCTGCATTGTTTGTTTTCCTGATATAAACTAAGATATTGTTGTATTTTAAGAAATTTTCTTCTCAATAAAGAGATCTTTATTTTATTAGGTTTAAAATCTAATCATTCTAAAGTCAAAAAATATTTTTGTATTTTTTTATATGAGGAATACATCTTATGTATATTTGTAATCCTTGATATTAGGACAACCAAAATTTTCTTTTTGTGTATTTTTAAAATATAGGTCAAGTTTTCAGGGCTTTAATAAACTGGTTACTAAATTCAAAAATACATGTAAAAAAAAGATTATTTTTGTGATTTTTTTAATATGCTAAAATATACAAATATAATTTATTGTTGAGATACTTATCCTTATGCAAATTAAAAAAAATGTATTTTTAAAAGAAATAGTACTTTTGTTGTTGTTGTTATTTTTGTTTTTGTGGAAAGGAACCGATTCGTTTAATAAATAAAAAGCGCCTCACGTGTAGTTCACGATTTCAAATATTAAATATGTGAGGATAGAAAAAAATAAAGAATTTAAAATTAATTACAAGATTGTCTTCCCAACATTTAACTAAAGTAACGCTCGGCAAAACACAATAATGTGTTCTAAATTAAACAATATATCAATTTAAAAATAAATTATTTACTAATAAAACTCAACTTAATAACAAGCAAACATTAAACCTAAACATAATCCATGAATCAAAAATTAAATTTCAATTAGCAATCACAATCTCAAAAATAAATGCACAAACCAACACAAATTATAAATTCAAAATAACACATCAATTTAGATCAAATAATATTCAAACAATCCAAAATTATACACAACAATAAACATTTTATCTCAAAATTTCACAACATTAGTAATTTATCCAAAAACATTTTAGGGTATAAATTGATCTTTTGAGGCGTTTGATGTGTCAATGATATACCGAAATTGACACTAAAAATATGGGAACAGTACGAGAAGATTTTGGAAAGTGGAGTAACACTATTCGCATGTGGCCTCCTCCATATATATATATATATATATTGGCAAAACAAACTTGTTTTTTCCCTCTTGGTACCTAAGTGATTAAAAAATCATTATGGTTCCCTTTTTTTTTTCCTTTACATTTTTTATCCCTTTGTCCAAATGGTTTTTTGCTTATTATTTTTCTTATTTTTTGTATTTTCTTATTTGTTTTTAAAAAAACAACGCAAACATTAACTCGATAAAATTAATCAATGATTTTGAAATGAGTATGTTAAAAATTGAACGCGTCCAGCTCTTTTAAAAATACGCTGAAAATACAAAAAATAACATAAATACATAAAAAAAATATTTTTTGAATTTTTTGAAACAAGTAAGAAAAAAAAAGATTAAAAATTTGATATTATAATTTTTTAGCATCTCTGTTGCAAATCAAGCAACTCTTTTATCGCTATGATTATATGATTTAGAATAGATTGTGTTGGGTGGGTTTCTGTGCTGGAGAAGTGTGGCTTGTGATAATACAGTGTTGAATCTAAAATCAACAATTAGATTTAATATCAGAGTTGCTAATAGTAACAAAATATTACTTGTATTAATCTTTCAAAAAAGTTTTTAAAAAATAAAAAATATATATATTTTAATATATTTTTAAATAAAAATACTTTAAAAAACAATCATTACAGCATATACAAACACCCATTTAAAATAAAATTAGTAATTTACATGGACTCAACTACAGGTAAAGGTGAAAATATAATTTTAATATATTTTAAATAAAAAATATTTTAAAAAACAATCATTCTTCAACATACCCTTCACCCTCTCTTAAATGACAAACTTGCGGAAAGCTGGCCGCATTTTACTCTGAAAGGTACGGACGGAGAGGGTACAGTTTAGTTACATACATGCCTAGTATAGTGACACGTGAAAACTCCAAGTCCAAAATGGTAAAATTGATAACATAAGACATGGCAAGCTAGGCAACTTGGCTACTTACACGTCTGCACTAACACAATGGTTCAGACTGCATCGCCGGGATAAGATCGGCAGGGCTGACAGGTGACGATCGGTTTGAGGTAGTCACGGCGGCAATCTCATGCCTTTCCTTCCTTGTATATATGCAGTTAACACACACAACCATGCTTTAACTCAGGAGCGTGAATTACAATTTTCTTCCTTTGTTTTTAATTTCTAATTAGTTCTTCATTTGTAATCTGTGAGTGGTATCACTTAGGTTAAAATAATTAAAATCAAAATTAAGTTCATACAAACAAAAAAAAGATGAACAAAAAAATTGATGACATATCAATTAGTATATATTGTGTCTAATTTCACGTCTTTATATATATATATATATATATATACTTCAGTGCGTGATGCTAATAGACATGTTATTTCTTCAAGAAGTTAGTAATAGAGTCTTTAAATTAATATTTTTTTTCACAATTGAACCAATATTTAGAAACAAATTATTAACTATTAACAATAAATAAATAAATTAAAATACTGGGATTTCTCAAAATCACATTACCATATAAATAAACTTTTATATGAAGTGCACTAGAGCATTTGAAGTCAACTGGGTGAGTGGATTCAGTTTATATTCGATCGATGCAATTATAAATTAATTAAGATGATTTGTCTTGGTGATATTTGTAATATAAATTAATATTTTATTTTTCTATAAACGATCTTTTAACTTTTTAATTAGAGGTTATTTTTAAAATTAATACAAGATTCCATTAATATAAAAAAGAAGAAGATATCATTGGTTGTTGACTGGCTTAGCTATTGCATGATATATATATATATATATATATATATATATATATATATATATATATATTTCTCATATTTTCTGGATAGAATGACTAAGTAGCAAGTAGTATAAGAATTAGTTGTTGAAATTGAAGATTTGTGTGAGACAAATGTTGAATGCATAAGGTATGATATGGTAGAGGTATTTATCGCGTGAGCCGTACATCATCGTCCGAAAGAACGTGTCCAAAGAGAAACAGCAGTAGTATCAAGTCAAAAGGGAGAATGGAAAATTATTGTAAAGGAGGGGCTGAAGAGAAAGGTACTCCATAAACGCGGTGACGCCTGTCACCTACAAACCCCTTGTCCCTTCTATATAAGCCCCACAACTTCACCCCATTAGCCTCTCCCTCTCTCTAAGTCACCACTACCAGCACCTCTTCAATTTAGCCTCTGCCACATCTCCCTCTCCCTCTCCCTCTCCCTCCACTTCTTTCTGCAGTTAACTGTTCTTTATTACAACCATGCAACTTAGTTTATCAACACCTTTTGCTTTTGCAACTTTACGATATTCTCAGGTTGCTATTGTGATGGTACCAGTCCTGTTCTGCTGTTTTTCGCTGTTGCTTCTTTTTCTTCAATGGCATCACCCCAAAGACAAACGCCTACCACCTGGCTCAATGGGCTGGCCTTATATTGGAGAGACACTCAAGCTCTATACAGAGAATCCAAATTCCTTCTTCTCCAATAGGCAAAAACGGTATACAGAAGTTACACTATATATACATACCATATATAGCATCAAAGAGACATATAGCACATCCCTGACGTTCATATAAATATACTCCTACGTGTATAAATATGTTTTGTTGCTCGATTCTCTTTTGATCTCGATAATTGAGCTCATTTTGTAGGTTTGGAGACATATTTAAGACCCACATATTGGGATGCCCTTGTGTGATGATTTCAAGTCCAGAAGCAGCAAGAATTGTTCTAGTGACACGGGCTCATTTGTTCAAACCTACATATCCTACCAGTAAAGAAAAGATGATAGGACCAGAGGCTCTGTTCTTTCATCAAGGGCCCTATCATTCAAGACTCAAGAAGTTAGTGCAGGCCTCTTTTTTACCCTCCGCTATAAGAGGGTCTGTCTCAGAGATTGAGCAAATTGTCCTCAGACTTCTTCCCACTTGGAAGAATAACACTATTAATACTTTGCAAGAAATGAAGAGGGTATGTATGTATACATGTCGGTTTCTTAAGAACTAGATTTATCCCTTACCACTTTAACTTTTGTCCCATTAAGATTCTAAAAGAAACGTACTTTTCTTTTCCTTTCCCCCCCTTTTAGTATGCTTTTGATGTGGCAATGATTTCTGCCTTTGGTGCGAAACAAGACTTGGAAATGGACGGGATTAAGCATCTGTATCGGTGCCTGGAGAAGGGATATAATTCTATGCCTCTGGATTTACCAGGAACACCCTTCCACAAAGCAATGAAAGTAAGGAGCTAGCTAGCTAGCAAGGTCCCCTCTCTCTTCAATTTCTGTGGTTATTGCTTCATGCTAAATCGGTGTCTTTATCCTACGTTGTCCTCAAGTGCGCACACATTGTATTGTCGACAAAGTAATGAAGAAATAGTGTATGATGACTTTTCTATATATTAATTTATTGATTTTGAAAAAAAAATAACAATGTAATAATTATGAGTGCTGGGTTTTGATGTTTGTTTGAAAAGGCAAGGAAGCTACTCAACGAGACATTGAGGAAATTGATACAGAAGAGAAGGCAAAGCGGGAGACGTGAAGGAGGATTGCTTGGAGTGTTATTAGGAGCTAAAGATCACGAGAAGCTGAATCAGCTTAGTGATTCTCAAATTGCTGATAATATAATTGGAGTGATATTTGCTGCTCATGACACGACTGCTAGTGTCCTGACATGGATCTTGAAGTACTTGCATGATAATCCAGATTTACTAGAAGCTGTCACAGTAAATTTCTCCCACGTTAATCTAACTCCATCCCTTTTAATTAACTTTCTCCTCCTTCCATTCTTTTATCATTCTTTGGAACCTGCATTTTACTATTTTGAATGATTGTACAATTGTGTCTAGTTTCTTATGTTTCTACTCTTTTGTCTTATTAACTTGGTTTTTTTTTTTCGATTCATTTCTTTATTTATTAGTATGACCAATCAATATTGGTCTGTTAAAACAATGCCTTGAGCAGAGAAGCTTGCGGCATAGAAAGCAATCAAATCTTAGATTTATCGATTATGTATTGTGTGGTCTGTATCACTCATGGAAAAAATTAATTGTTTGTTGTAGAGAGAACAGGAAGTGATTAGAAGCAAAATAGTAGAGGCAAATCGAGGGCTTACGTGGGAGGATACAAGGCGCATGCCGTTGACTAGCCGGGTACAAATATCAATTTTGGCAAATTCAACTTAATTTAGTTTTCTAACTTGCTCAATTGACTATATATATATATATATTATCATCCTTCTTCTTTTTACGGGACTTGAATTGTAAGAATAAATAAATAAATAAAAGGAAAAAAAGTCTTCGTTTTCAAACAAAAGAAACTAGTTTAATTTATATATAACTATAATGTGTTATAATTCTAATTGAAGGGATAAAAAAAATATTTCAGGTGATCCAAGAGACGCTAAGAACAGCAAGTATACTGTCTTTCACGTTCAGAGAAGCAGTTCAAGATGTTGAGTTTGAAGGCTACTTTATCCCCAAAGGTTGGAAGGTTCTTCCTCTCTTTAGAAGCATTCATCATTGTGCAGATTTTTTCCCTCAACCCGAGAAATTTGATCCTTCAAGATTCGAGGTGAGGGCCAGAATGATTAATCCCCTTGTATACGTACACTTAGCTACATACCAAAAACATACATATGCACACACACACACACACACACACATATATATATATGTATATGTATATATATATATATATATATATATATATGTAGGTTACCTGTAATTGTATATACATGTGTGTGTGTCGACCTTGCATACTGTGTTTCTGAGTCACTGACCAAATTTCATGAAGTGGGTCATGCACTGCGCTTCATTATATCTTGTTTCTGAATGGAAATATAAGGTTAATAATTGCTAGATTATCCTGGTTGACGAGTAATGTCCTTTTCAATTTTTTTTATGTGAATCTTTCCTGTATTTAGATGATCAATCAGCTCGTCATGAAATCTTTTAAATATCAGATCACGTGAGTTGGTTTTTGTAGGCTAGCTAGTACCAAACACAAGCAGTGACTATAGCAGTGTGATGAGCTAGTATGGTCTTGTTTGGAATCACATATATGATATATCATCTCTTATTTGTGGAAAAAGATAAATATATTCAGAGCTTATGTAGTTGATGATGATGATGATGATAGGCAAGGAAATTAAGAGACGATATATAATGGGGTGTAAAATTGTATTTTCTGTGATGTTGCAGGTGCCTCCGAGACCTAACACGTACATGCCCTTTGGCAATGGAGAGCACTCCTGTCCAGGAAGTGAGCTAGCCAAGCTTGAGATGCTCATTCTACTGCACCATCTCACAAACACTTACAGGTCCCCCCCCTCATACAAACTAATCTATCAAGCACACATCAAGAGTACTAAAAATAAGCTTAAGACATATAATATGAAAGGTTGTCATTATGTCAAAACTAGCATAGAGAAACAACGTTGTGATTAACAATGCTAGCATATTCTCATAGAGTTTGGATCTGAGTACGATGTTTTATTAGAGAGTTGACATTTCTACTTTCCATTAACTTCACTGACAAAGCTATTTCAGTCCTCGAGGTCTCTAAATATATTCACAATATACACCCACTTGTAGGGGGGGGGGGGGAATAGTACTTGCATATATATGTCTACTGATTTTGTTTTGAAATGGGAGATAAAGGTCGAGCCACGTAGGTTAGGTTTTCTTAAAAAGGACTTCTGTCTACTGTTGGTCGACTGGGGAGGCTTTGATGGAGGTGCTGTGGTGGTCCTCTTGGTTTTCCTTAAGCCGTGGAAGTGGTCCTTGTTCACAGGCAAAAGCCATCGGTCTTAGAGATATTTTTTTGGTTCAAGTGGATTCGAATAGTGGATACCAGTCTAGCAAAAACAGAATTCAGAATCATTCTCAAGACGCATGGCTTTCATGCACGATATATTTATCTAACGTATACGTTAAGTCTATGGCCTTCGCACGAGACATACACTATGAGTTAGAATTAGAATTAGAGGATCAGCTAGCAGTTGATAATGGCTGAGTGGTGTATATATATATAATTGCATGCTTGTAGATTAACGCGCGGATGTCACACACTCCACAGGAATTTGTTTGCATCCTGATATGTCGAGTAAGCTTTATACATGATATATTGCATTAATGTGGTAAAGGATCGATATACTGATCGCCATACAATATTTTCTGAGATTTTCATTACCACATGTGCATATATATCCCAGAAAATATTTTAGTCCAAAAATACTTGGCTTCCTCTCGTATCTATATATAGCTCTAATCCACATCAACAGCGGCTCTTGGGAAATAGTAGTGAAGCACGCAAATCACAATCACACACACTCCTTTAGTCTTTACTTAGGAAGCGACACAGTTGCCAGCTACGCGGTCTTAAAAATCAAAATGGCTACGAGCTAGCTGTAGAAATTGCTATAGACAAATTCAATGGCGTGTCACGGATGAACGGAGTCAGGATTAGTTGACACCACAAGCTTAATTTCTTCTTAACCTTTAAAGTATGCCACATAATTTCTCTTCTCTTGTCCTCTCTGTTTTGGGATCTACAGACTCTATTTTGTATTGATTTTTTAACAATTAGGACAAAACTAGATCAACATGTGATTTAGAAAAGTAGATCAGATAGTAAAAAATGTTTGTTTTCTCTCTTCATCTCTTAAGCTCGAATCTTAAAATAATAATCAAAAGAAGATATTTTTTATGAATATATTTGGTTGCTAATATGAGAGGTGTATTTAAGAGTATTTAGTAGAAAAACTTGGTTTCAAATGACGTGCAAATTCATTCAAAATATCCTTTACTGCTGACGGTAAAGAGGGTTGATGTATATATGGTCATAGACTTTAAAATTGATCAATTTTTTAATAAAAAAATTTAATTTGTTTTCATTTTTTTAACATTAGCATTGCAAGATTTTGTCTTCTACTGTCGATTATCTTTACCTTTCTTCGCTTAAACCTCTGTTTTGATTTGTAATTTGTGGTGCTCTTGGCATGATCAGGTGGCAAACTGTGGGAGACGAGGATGGTATACAGTATGGCCCTTTCCCTGTGCCCAAACTGGGGCTACCGATAATGGTGAACCGCAGGAACAAAGCAGCAATATCCTGATTGGATAGAAATCGGATTCTCAGCAGTGATAGGAACTGTTCCAATGAGGCCAAAAAAAGCAAAATGGCCCCATTGAGTTTCTTCTTTAAATTTTCTTTTTTGTTTGTTTCCCTCTAGTTTTATTTTGGTTGTTAAAAATCGTTGTTGGGGATCCTTAATTTTCTAATTGATGGGCTGTGTATGGTTGGTTAACATAGGTACGTAGGTTGGCAAGTCAATGTCAAGAGCATCCTCACGTCTAATTCTGCCTTTAATTTGACGTCTTGTAACATATAATTGTTTGCAGAAAAAACGAAAAAGAAGTAATAAAAGAATTGAAAACAGGGAACAAAAGAAATAAAGGAAGAAAGAAAGGTTTGTTTGAACTATGAATTTGAGCTTTTGGACACGAGTTCGTGTATTTCGAGGATCAAATGTATGTGGCTTTGAATGGTGAATGAAGTAGTTATCATGTCCATAGATTTTTTTCTTTTGCTCCTCTGGTCTTCAAAGAACCCAGAGAAAGATAACATTGGCAAAGATAATCAACTGGGTTTGCGCCACGTGGAATTACTGGGTTTGTGCTCGGTAGAGTTCCACGTCAGGCTGGCTGTTCACATTGGAGCAGAGCATGCATGTGATGATAGGAAAATATTCACAGGGAGAGATTCTTTTCGTCGCGTAAATGTGTGCTTGAAAATTTCACAGGATGAGATAGTGAATCGTGACTTGGAAGGATATTTAAACATGGTCCAGTCCTTGGTTTGATGCCTTGAATCGCCATGGCTTCCTCGAAGAAAATCCCAAAATTACTGTTGACTTTTTTAAAGTTAAAGAATCTAGCATTTTCTTTAAAATCTCTTCTTCTTTTTTTCCATATAAAGCAACAGTACCCAAATATATAAAAAGACCACCGATTTTGTCACGGATGAAAACAACACCAAAAACAAGCAATAAAGAATTTCTACCGAATAACTTCACATTACCAGCAAAATGTTTGATGGTTTAGATATTCCTCCACAACTTTTATCATCTAAAATAAAAAGAATATAAACTTTGACCCCATTGGGAGGCACATTCTCCACAATATACTTAATCAAAAATCATTTGCAGCCATATCTAATTTGGTGTTCTTATTTTTTCACTATTAAAATCAGAGTTCATTTAACTAACATAACATGCATGAACATTTTTCGCATACACAAGAGTCATCAAAAATTAAAATTTATATATTGAAATCTTCTCCTTTAGCATTATTTTATTCATTCTCATCAAATTTTGATTGTAGATTCAAATTCATCAAGGAACTAGAATCATTAAAAATTTTAATAAAAAAATCATATTCATGTTGATAAAGATATTGTCTCCAACTTTGCTTGTGCCTATTAAATGGGTTTTAAAAGCTAACCATAGATTCATGATTACTCTTCTGACAATTCTTTAGTTTTTTCTTTTTCATCTCTACTAATTAACTGGGTAACTCTTCAATTAACCTCTGTAATTGCATCACCACTAACTAAAAAGTCAATCGTGCAATCCATTTTTATATATTTTCTATCACCAGTTCTTAAACATCTCTTTTTTTAGGGAGAATTTTTTTATCATCTCCTAATTAAGCATATTTTATTCCATGATCACCTCTTAACATCATTGTTATTCAACAATACACAACAACTAACCATCAGAAATCGCAAGGTTCTGATATCAACTGATGTAGACATAAATAATACAAGAAAGACAACAATGGCTACAAACAAAAACCCTAATTTAAATTTTTATTATTCTAATATTTTCTCTAATCAAAACTCAATATCAAAACTCTTTTACGTAACTTATATATATACTAGAAAAAACATTATAAACAAAGTTGAAAAAATAATAAAAGAGTTCAAACCAAATGAAAAAAAAATTATATCAACTAAAAAAAATATATAGTAAATCTCGAAGAGTATATTCTAAATCTTATTTGAAAGCATTCCCCACATGAAATAGCTATGAAATTCTAACACTATAGCAAACAATGACTCTAAAATCTAGTATAAAAATCTCAATCTGTTAACAGAAAGAAAAGATGTGTGTTAAGAAAAAATCTCCTCCAACAAATTCACATGACCTTTGCCCCTTAGGTATTTTTTATTCTTGGTTTTTATTTTTAAAATTGTAAAATAGACTTTTAAAAACAGAAAATAGAGAGTAATAACAGAAGAACTAATAACTATATCGACAGCGACATAAAAAGTAAAATTTTTTTTTGATAAAGTTAGCATGACTGGTTAAAATCTTGAAAAAAGTTTTGTGAAAACTTTTATGATAAAAAAAAAAGGGAACATGCGAAGATCTAGTGGTTTTAGCCACTAGAACTTGATGTATGCGGATCACAGCTACTGCTAGCCCTAATCATATCAAAAGCACAGATGTACCAGATGATTTCTTTAGTAAAATGAGAAGGCACCATCATGCAGAACAATATTACAAGTCCAGAGAAGCAGTGCCCATGATTTTTGCATGTCCTTTATTGTAAGATCACCTTTCCACTGTCGGGAGACTTGCAGGCTATACTAGTTACTAGTTAGGGAGACTTGCATGCGCATTTAAAACCCAGAGACCATCTACAAGGATTCAACTCTAAGTTTTCAGGCTGTAGACAACAAAAGAACTTAAACTTTCAAACAAAACTCTACGACCACTTTGCTACCAAAACCAAATCATCTCCAAAGTCAAAGTAAACATTGTAGCTGTTTCCTCGTACGTAATTTTTGTTATATAGATCAACCAGGACCCAAAACAACCAAATTCCTCTTCCCGTAATGACTGGATGATTGTTTTTATGAATATTATAACTTTTATGGTGGGCTTTTTGTTTAAAAAATATATTTAGTAGAGCTTGGTCTCTCAGACGAATTAGCATGTCCCAGACAGAAGAACACGAGCAAAGGAAAATGGAAGTTTCCATATAGCTTTACTAATTTGTTATTTATCAATTTCATATTTGAATTATGGAAAGCAAGTACTTAAAACCCATATCCCTATTTCCATATGTAGCAAGGCTACAAGATTTCGTGAAGGAAGTGAATACCAAATAACATGTAAAAATCATAGCCCCTTCCCATCTATCACAAGACTAAATTAAAATGACTCTTGGTACGAGCTTTCTAAAAAAATCCTGAAACGGGGAAGCACATGGAGAAAAATACTTAAATTATAGCACATAGGTGGGACTGAAACTGGTAAACTTCCAAGAAACACGTTCGCAAAACATAGAAAAGTCCTGCCAGCCAGCCTCCCCATCACACACCTTAAAAAGAGATCAAAAGGCGATAAACGCAAGTGTGGAAACCTGGACATCCCTGCACGGAAAGTTCGACAGGTATATGAAGCCAAAAGAAGACCAGTTACCTATTTGCATGATAATGGAAAAACATCAAAGAAAGAGATCTAGAATGATTTCCATCAGAAGAAAACAACCTGCGTGTTTTCAAGTGATATATTTCTTGCTCTATCTTGAATTTTTCAACCGCATGCTTACAACGTGGTGCAAAGCAAGTGTTAGTTGATATGCTTCTCAGCATGATGAGCTGATTATCATGTGCATATGAGCTGGCTTCCACAATGCCCAGATTTTCTTTTTCTGGGACTGAACTTAAAGTGTTAATCTATATACCAATCAAATTATAGGGGATATTGGGTCAGCCTCCGTGAGATGTAGGCTTGTAAGAGAATGCAGTCCGCGTCACAATACTACAGCTTCAGCACGTGGCATAACAGTTCCAGCTGAATTGTAGATCATAAAAAAGATAAGGATCCACCTATACTGCATAAACTTTGCTCCATGGTGTTGTAGGCATCAAGATGTGTCTTACAACAAGTCGTCCCTGTTGGATTGAGATACACATGTTTCTACTAAAAAGTCAATGAGGTGACCCTAAAATAAATAAACTTTGCTCCATGGTGTTTCTACAGAAATCATAAACTGCTGAATCCTATCCAAAAACAATGCTTCATAACTAACTATGTGGAAGAGGAAACCCCCAACCGGCCACCTAAACTGCACTGTAATCAAGTACACTTCAATTCAAGTCATAAAGGGATGGGGTTAAAGCTCGTATTAGGATCAAATTTAAATTATCATACATCACAAATGGTTCATACAATTTCTATCCTTTCAAATTTCAATGGACAGTCGAAATGAAAAAAATGATGTGTATTTGTCCTAATAAGGTTTCGTTAGATAATAGGGAACTGAACTCCAAGCAGAGAATGGAAGACAAGAAGTATATTCAACAACACTTATATTTCCTAACAACATGTGCTCGATAACAAAAGATTTGACATGCACACATCATGCATGATATCACGACACCATCTTTCTCATAAAAAGTAAGTAGAGAAAATTAATGAATCATTATTTAGAATTGCAGGACGCACTTTATTTACAATTTATAGCTGAATATAACATTCATAATGCAACATATTTGTGCTTAGTTGCTTATGCAGGACAGCTTCAAGAATATAGAAATTTTAAGTTTTTACTTAGGATTTGGGATCAATCTGAACAGTCAATACGTGATTTAGCAATGCTTTGATAGAATTTGATCTGATTTTGTAGAAGTAGAAGGTGAGAAGGAATAATTAAGAAGATAGGGTATCGACGAGCAAGGGGGGAAACCCTAGGCATCAAGTCTATAACACAACTTAAAGACTCTCAATACCGTTCCATGAATCTGATGACAAAAAAGTTTGTGTAGTATGTTATATAATAAGCAAAGTACCTCTAGATAGGTAAACTCCTTGTTCATCAAGAATTCCTAAATACAATTATTACTGCTAAATAAACTAGCCTTTTAAAATGAATGATGACCCCCAAATGGGAAAACAGCTAAACATGATGACCAAAGAAATCCCTCAATAACTTGTAAAGCAAACGCCCAGATTAGAAAACTAGAAACCTGAACTTGTCTTTAGACTTCAAAAGTCTCTGTCGATGGAAAATTACTTCGTTAAGGTGTCCAAATTGAACAATTAATTTTCTAACAGTAATATAGTTGCGTCATCATATTGCTTATAAATGCCCTTGAGATGAATGACTCTTTAATTATAAAGGAAATTCTTAGATATGACAACCTATACCATCTAGCCTCGTCACTGGTAGGAGCTGATTGTAGTTCCTCATAGATAGAATCAATTTCAATGCTCATTGTTGTCTTGTTACTAATTCATCCAAGTATTTTTATTTTAGCTCTTCACTTAAAATCATTAAGGGACCTGACTAACCATCATTATAAACCAGGATAGCAGCTGGTTTAATATAGCAGAATAAACTATTCCCAGCATTTTCATTTCAGTATCTACACAAGTGGAAGAAACTGCATTATAATGCTGCATATCTGACAGAGACTTCAACCTGAATTGCATTTGATTAATGCAAACTCTAAGCAAGAAAATGGTGAAAGCAGGGAACTTTGAATGTAAAACAGAAAGTATTAATCACACAAACTTTTGCTGACCACCACAATTCTTCCAAAGCAGTGGTTCTATGTCTTTCAATTGCATTCTTAATATAATGTGTGATTAGTAAAGACACCCAACAAAAGAATTAAGCGTTGTCCCCCAACTCAAACATAAATATCTCAATAACCTCAAGGCAGTGTGAACTCTTGAAGCAAGTAATCTCCAGAAGATATATCAGATGACACGTTACAGGATGAAAAAAAGAGGCTTATTGGTTTTAAGCAAATTTTCAACAGATTGGAGATTTAAAGGCTCTTAGGCACACTATCAGTTCAACACAACTGCACACCAGGCAGGTCTAGCCACACCATTCTATGCTTACACTTTGCTAGACAAGACATACCAATAGAGGATTCAAATCATTGTGATTGCAAGTTCTATGACATTTCTCCTAAAATACCATTTGGACTGTTAATGATGAAACACCAACTCCAAAACTTCCATTTTTTTGTGTGTTATTAAAAATTTTAGGAACATAAACTTGGAATAAGCATCTTCTGAAAATCCCCAAAGATCTAAAATATTGATTGCCTTATTTCTACCATTTGATGCTAGTGGCTAGCTCCTTTTAGTTTATCAAAAAGAGCAAAGGAAACAGTGCAATCAAGTTGAGGGAGGAGCTTTCTTTGAAATTGTTTTTATTTTATTTCTGAAATAATGCTTATTTAATTAATTTAGGGTCATATGATTAGCAGTGAACTTTTAAATATTTCCTTGGAGGTTAAGTGTTTTTTCTTGTTGAACAAGACTAGGGAATCCTTTTCCTACAAAGCTATAGAATTTTAATTAGTATAGATAGGATGCTGGGGGGTTAGTTTAATAGATGATCTTTTTTTATTTATCAATCTACTCAGATTTTTAGATGTTTCTTTATGTTCCCTATGCCTTATTGTCTTGTTCCAGCTTCAATTTTGTTCAATTTTAGCCATTAGATTGCTGTTATCTGCTGTTCCTTTTCCTACCCTACATCAGAAGTTCTAATAACGACAGACATTTGATAATCCAAATAATCACAAACTAACATTCTGCCAGCACTTTACTGTAGATTTTAACAGGGCTTGTTAAAAAAACTTAATTTTTTATCCTCTTCTTGAAACAACCCTATATAACTCAATAGGCAAAAGACAATGGCTAAGAGCTCAAATTTTTGAAAGCCATGGGCCATACATGACAAAGCAAGGCACCATGTGGAGTGCTGAAGATCTCCAAAGACCAACACCCACCCACTTTAATGTCCAGAATAGAAGTGTTCTTTAGCTTCAAGAGAAAAACACACAACATGCATGCGTAAATAAACCACAATTGATTCCCTAGTCGGAACTATTAACAACTATCTATCAAATACTAAATGACGGATAGAACAGCAAAATGGCATGGGCAGTGCCAACACAGCCAACTGCTAGAGCAACAAAATTTTCAAATAAGCACTGTGCTATGGCAAAGTTGGCAATTATATAAGCAGGAAACATGGAAATATTAAAAGATGATCACTTTTGTTTTTTTGTAGAATAAAAATGACCATTGATCATTCAAATGCTAGAAAAAAGAAAAGAAGAAAAATGCCCAGACCAAATGGTATGCCCAGCAAGCTTATCTCTGGAAAACCATAACTCTTTCATGCAAATTACATGATGCATAGTAATGAATAAAAAAAAAAAGTCATGGCAAAGCACTCTGAAAACTTACATGAAGAAAAGCTGAAAGACATAAATAACGATAATAAAATTGCACATTGTGTAATCTAATTTTTTTCCTTCTCATTCAAAAATCCAACTACTTATATCCGAGAAATTGGTCACATTGAAAATCAACAATGCATACCTGGCGGCCATCCTAATAAACCAAAGGAATGAACTTGTACTGAACTTTACTCATGTACTCTAGATACTTCTCCCCGAAAGTCTCAATCATTAAACCCTCCTCCATTTTTGCCTTCTGTGCATAATACATCAAACATACCGCTACCACAAACAAAAGGCTCAAAGGTGCACGAAGCGCAATGAAATAAGTCACAAAGAGAAGCAATGTGGACGCATAGATAGGGTGCCGGACCCACCTATATGGCCCAAACTGCACAACAGCAGAAGGCACCACCACCTTCTCTGAATACTTAGCAAGGTAAAATGTAGAATTATATTGCATTAGTAAAGTTGCCAATATCAAAATCCAAATCCCCACATTGATCCACCCACCAGGAATAAGGTGCAGCTCTGGCCCTTCAAAAGCTGCAAGCCAGTGCCCAGCCATGACCCCAACACAGAACAAAAGGCGACACCATCTGGGTGGGTTTAAATCCCACTTGGGGTCGTGCGGACGTGCATAATAATCCCCATACAAACGTTTCCTCACACTTACATTGAAGAAGAAGAAATAATGATACACAAAAAAGAACACAAAAGGCCATCCTTGTAGATATCCACTGAAATGGGCAGGAGGGACTAGAGTTAACCAAGTGAACACTGATGTAACAATTGCAAGTTGCTCAAAAATGCTAGCTTCACCGATTGAATGCTTATAGAAGCAGTATAACCCATAAACAGCAAGTGATATAGCCACAAACCATGGCCAAAACAACCATGTCCAGCTAAAATACATCCAGAAAAACGGGTTAATTACCAAATTCACAGTCCATTTTGTGGCAGCAATTGCAGCCGATAAGATAGCAGACCACTTGATGATATCAACAGGGGTTAATTGCAACAGGGTAGCTTTCAGTTTCTCAAGAGAGAGGTTTTTTAAGGGTTTTAAAAATTGGTGGGTCTGAAGCCCCTCTGTGCTTACAGCGCCGGAATATGAGCATTTGGGAGGAGATAACAAGTGGGTTCCCGTTATTTTCAGAGATGAAGTTGATAGATACAATGAAAAAGGAGGGTTTGATGGGTTTTTTACGGGTTTAAGGTTTTGACCAGAGAGTACACTGGTATTTGATAAATGGGATTGAAGGTGTTTGTCGTGATGCCGGAAAGAGAGTTTTCTTTTTCTGTTGTTGATGGAAATAGTGAAACTGAATGGAATTGTTTTAGAGTGAAGGAGAACTGATGTAGTTTCCATGGTGAAGTGCAGTAAGAAAGCAGCGAATGCCTTTGTAAGGAACAATTAAGGAAGTCTAACGTTAAAATAAACGGGATGCTTCATGTTCCACTTCCAGGAACAAGATGATCTGCTCTGGTCTGGTCCAAACTCCAAAGTATAGGTTTAAAATCTAGCAGTGTTCTTATCTGATGACCTGGGCTAGCTAAGTCCAACGCCAGCCCATTCTTCTGATGGTCTAGTGAAATTAAAGGGTCGAGCTGGGCCTGCTGTGGGCAGGGCAACTGACAGATTCTGAGGTATGGTCCTCTTCTTTCTTTCTTTTTTGGTTAAAAAAAAAGATTTTAGTTCAATTATGATTAATGCTGCAAAAATTGTTACAAAATTAAAAATCCAACAAGAAAATAAATTAAATGAAATTGACGAAAATACAAAAGAAATGGAAAACCTATTAATATACTCTTATATATTATACGTTTTCTCAATGGCATTTTAATATAAAAAAATCAATCAATCATAATCTTGAGTTCAATTATATTTTCTAATGTACCCCTTCAATAATCTTGAGTTAAAATATCTATTTTTATATTTTAAAAAAAAAACATGATAAAAACATGATTTTATCTTTATAGAAGATATGAATGAAAAACCTTTAGCATTTGATTGTATGCATGAAAATAAAATATTTTTTTGTTTTTTAAAAATAAAATTTATTTTTGGATTTTTGGAATTTTTTTTGGAATTTTGAAGAAAAATCATATATTTTTTTATGTTGGATCCGTGTCTTATAGTATAAATTAAATGAAATTGACACATTAGAAAATACAAAAGAAATGGAAAACCTATTAATATACTCTTA
Organism: Populus x sibirica; assembly: GCA_019202695.1. Lineage (NCBI taxonomy): Eukaryota > Viridiplantae > Streptophyta > Magnoliopsida > Malpighiales > Salicaceae > Populus > Populus x sibirica. Next base: position 24,110 of record JAGMVL010000634.1, on the reverse strand, counting down.
TATATTATACGTTTTCTCAATGGCATTTTAATATAAAAAAATCAATCAATCATAATCTTGAGTTCAATTATATTTTCTAATATACCCCTTCAATAATTTTGTTCCATGAAATTAACGATCGCATGAATTACATGTGATAATTTAGTTATAAATTGACTTAAATAATTGTAAAATAAACAGTGTAAATTTCAATATAGTTTAATGATTGGTTTAGGTTTTGGAATCATTGCATTTCAAGTTCAACAACACATCCTTATTTCTTTTTCTAATATTGAAATGATAGTTAAGTTAATTAACATGTAGAGCTTATGATTGGAAAAACAAAAGTGCTAATTAACAAATTTCTATGATATTTTTTAAGAGCAATAAATTCATTTTATAATTTATCTTCCCAAAAATATTATATTTAATTATGATATCTATATCTATATTATGATTATTATCTTATTCTATTCTATATATATATATATATATATATATATATATATATAAAAGAAACTACCATTCAATTGGTTTTTATCTTTTAGTTTTAGTTTTCTTTAAAGATCTTTTATAGCAGTTTTTTAAATATGAAATTTTATCGTTGTGATCAATTTTTCTTAATATTACAATTATTATAAACTAACCTTAAAAAAACTGATCAGATGCAGTTATGGTTATAAAATTGAGAAAATATAATTCTTTATATTTGAAGATTTTTGTTTTTAAAAGAAAATCAATTAATTAATGAAAATCTTAGTTTTAAAGAACACAAATATCAAACTTTTAGATATGTTGTTTGGATATAATTATAAAGAACATAACAAAAAAAAATTAAAAACTTCCATGTACGTATACTAACTTGTCATAAATTACACTTTAAATACCTACTCAATGCAAGTTTAAAATAATATATATATATATATATATAAAACCCTAGGTCCAAATATATTCCAGTGGTTATTTTGTTATTTTTGTTATTTTGTGTTCCATCGCGCGTTGCATGAAAATTAAGGTACAAGTGCAACTTGATGGTGCTTTGTCTAAGTACACATACCCAAATCCTCCATCTCCAAGTGGGGTCAAACCTGTTAGTTGGGGATTTGAGCTCCTCGAAGGTGAACATAGAAGGGAAAATATTATCAAAGCCATAGATTCCTTTCTTAGACGTGGTGCTGGTGTGGTGCAGCTACGTACCGTAGTTGATGGTGGCTGACGATGGAGGTTTGAGTGGCTGGCGTGGAAGGCTGCTGTGTTGGTATTGCTGGTTTTGTGGTGACGGGGTGGTGCGGTGAGTGGGTTTGTGGTATTTGCAGTGGAGGCTGGAAGGGGGGCGTTGTCGTGTGACGACGTTGGTCTATTAGGCAGTGTCGAGAGAGTTGATGTGGAGGCTAGTGGAGAGAGAGGCTCTGGCTAGTCGCCATTTTCCAGTGAGAAGGAGATGATGTGAAAGAAATGATGAGGGTGGTGTCTTTGTGAATAATATTTTAAAGCACTCATTAGGTATTAAAAACTTTATAATGTCAAATCTGTAATATTTTAGATATTTTTTTGTTGATCGAGTTGACGAAGCAATGACTCAGTATGAACTGTAAAATTAATTATTTTAAATTGACATCGACTGGATACGTAAATTACAATGTATAAAATGTTGGTAACCAAAATGTTCAAAACACAAGATATTTTTAATAATTTTCCAACAAAATATGAACTTATTTATAAGAAAATGTTGAAAAGTGAATTTATTGATATTAATAAAATTTATTTATCATTTTATTTTTAAAAGTGAATTTTACTGTAAAAAATAAAACAAAACATTATCTTACTGTGTTGTTATACTTTGCCCACTCACATTTGCCTATTCACCCCACTATTCATAACTTTTTTTCTTCTTCTTGTTCCTTAATTTTTTTTTTATTTTTTACTCTTTGTCATATAACTTTTTATTTTTAATTTCATCATTGTTATCGTGTTGTGCATAGCGTCGAATGATGAAGCTATCTCCTGATATTAAAAGAGATTTTTTGGGTTTAATCATAAAATTATGATTATGGAGTTCAAAAGTTGTCACCTAGTATTATAGTCATTAAAAAACCTAATGATTTGCAAGAGTCCGGGTAAGGAGAACTCGTTGTGCAAGGGAAAGATACATCACCCCTAGTACACCTTACCTAAGGTAAGCTGCTTTGTTGATCGATTGTTTTTCTAGTTCATGTTTCTATTAGTTGGTCTCATCTATTATTTAAGGCAGATCTCCCTACGTAAGAAAATCTCTATCTTATTGGATTAAATCTTAATCGTTCCAAGACCTAGATTTAACATCGCATTTATTTCCTAGATGTAACTAATTCCTAATGTTCCGAATAACAAACTAATTGTTATGACATTTTTGGTATTTTGGTCAAATCCTAATGGATAATTATAAACCAGTTACAATATCTATTTTTGTATTTTTTAAAAAAACATGATAAAAACATGATTTTATCTTTATAGAAGATATGAATGAAAAACCTTTAGGATTTGACTGTATGCATGAAAACAAAATATTTTTTTTGTTTTTTGAAAATAAAGTTTATTTTTGGAATTTTGGAATTTTTTTTTTGGAATTTTGGAAAAAAATCAGATATTTTTTATATTGGGTCTGTGTCTTATAGTACAAGTCTACGACCCGATATTACACAAAATTGTTAGGGAAAAAGGGCGACAGACCCACAAAAAATTTTAAAATGGTTTTTGAAAAATTTAACAATTTTCTTTTTAGTGTGTGTGTGTGTCTATATATATATATATATATATATATATATAAAGAAATGGGTTGGACTTGACCCAGCCATCTCGGTTAGCTTGAAATGGGTCCAACCCATCTTGGTTTTTTCTGCAAGACGTGAATTAATTCACGTCCTACATGTAACAAGGGATAAGATGCAGAAGAGAAGGAACAAAGAAGCTTACCTAGGTTGGATGGGGGTGTTGCTGGTTGACGGTCCTATTGATGGCTCATGGTGGAGCTATTGATGGCCCGCGACAACTGCTGCCTTAGGGAGGTGTTGGTCTTGCCGAAAATGTTATGCTGGTAAGGGAGATGTCATTGCTCAAGGTGGAGGTGGTGCTGATGAAGGGGATGCACAACTATTGGTGTTGGTGAAGGCAAAAATGGCAGGAAGATAGTTTGGTGGTAAAGAGAAGATGTGGGGAGGTTGAATTGAGAGGGACCACAAAAAATCATGAAAATAATGATTTTCTAGCTCTCTTTTCTCTCTTCTTTCTTTCCCTCCAGTGCTTGAAATTCACTCCTACTTATAGAGAGTGAAAGAGGGACATCTTGTCTTTATTGGAAACCAATATTGGCCTTTGATTCAAATGAGAAGGATTTCAATTGTTAGATCAAAGGCATCATCATGAGCTGTAAAAATTTGGCTGCTAAAGGGTGATCGGGTTAGCCTCTTTGGGCTGGCGGCGTGACAGCTATAGAGGCAACCAGCTAACAAGAATTACATTAGGGTGTACTACGATATCAGGCCATTAGAGTGGTGTCTTGTTTGTTCGGTTTAGTGAAGGGATGAAACATTAAATGCTCTTGAAAAGTAGCCAACTGAGCAGCATTTCAGGTACAAAAAGTTGAAGATAATGAACAGTAGCTAGATGACAAGTCATCGGCATCTTTTTTTTTGTTTCTATGTTGGTCAAAATAGCATCGTTTTGTACCAAAACAAACTCTTTTGGTCAAAACGCAACATTTCATTTAAATAAAGTGACGTCATTTTAAAGTTCTTAGGGTTTTAATTAGGGATTTGACTAAAGTTTAATTTATTCCTTCGGATTTTGATTTTTTTAATTGTATTCCTAATTGACCTCAAACTTTTAATTTTATGCGATTTTACTCTCGCCAAACTCCAATATCAACAATGAATTTCTGTGACTTTTCATTTTGGTTATTAGTTTTGAATTTCTTCAATTTAACCCTAATCTTTGATTTTCTAGCAAATTTGTTCCTGATTTAAATCAATTGACTTTGTAAAAATTGAATTTGGTCCTCTAAAATTCCAATCTTTTTGATTAAGCTCAAATTAGGCTCATAAACTTAATTTTTTAACAATGAAGTCCCTAATAAAATTAATTTAACCCATTAAAAGTATAAGTAAGTCTTTGCACCTAATTAAATATTTTAATTTGACCCAAATTAATTCTCAAACATAAATAAACTCTTAATTCGGCCATAATTAAATCAATTTGGCCTATTAAAAATCTAATTAGGTCCCTGAACTTAATTTTTATATTGATTCATCCAATAATAATTTAATTTGACCTTGAATCTGTATTGTCTTTTCAGTCTTGGGTACAATGAGGTATGATTAGGCTCGCAATTTTATCAAAAACTCCAGCTTGATTCTTTTACATATTTGAAACCTGGCTCAACATGTTTTTGCCAAGTTACCAGTCTTTTTGTTATTATTACTTTTATTTTTTGAATGGAAAAAGGTAAATTTAGGGGGAGGGGGGGGAAGGGAACCGAAAAATAGGTTATGACAATTGCAACTTATATAGGCATCGTTTTATATATTGTAATCCATTTCGATTTGTATGTTCTCACATACTTGATATGTGTACATGATTGTTACATTAAATTAAAGATTGGTTTTATAAAATTAAATTTTAAATTGTTTTTGAAAATAAAATCCAAAAACCAAAGACTAAAATGAAATTAAAAAAATAAAACCTCCTCTCGTATACATTGTTCAAAAGGTGAGGGAAATACAATTTGATTCCTTAAATTTCATTTTTCTATCTTTAGTCTTTGTTGTTTGAACTTTTTATGATTTGATTCTAAACTTTATTTTTCACTTTTCAGTTTCTAGAAGTTGAGAGATGAGAGAGAAAATCAACAAAAAATAAAAAGGAGAGCGAAAGCTCTTGAATGATCAAATTACAATTATCAATACTGTGATTTTGGTGTTTATATATATATATATATATATATATATTTAAATAAATAGGGAGCTCAATAAGAGAAATCTCTTGAAATGTGTTCTATACATAAATAGAGTTTTAGATGTTTATATAATGTTATTTTAATGTTTTTAGCTAAAAAAGGTTTAAATACGGATTTATAGGATCATACAATTTGAATCTTGATTTTTCAATCATCAAAGCCACCTCCAGTGACCAAAATTATTGTAGGTGGATGATATGTTGTCTTTTTAGGTGGTTGACTATGTCATCTATTCTATTTTATTAAAAAAAAAACTAATATTGCATCCACTCCTCTTTTTTTTTTTTTTTTAAAAGAGTAAGGTATGTGAGTTTGACTTTCTAGACCTAAGCATGAATTTGTGTTAGGCACGAATGCCTCTTCTAGTTTAGGTGCGATTGACTTTTTAAAAAAATAGCCTTTAGAGTTTTGTTATTTGATTGTTTTTTTTATATTTTATAATAAAAATATTTTTGAATACATTTATTAGGTTTATATTTAAATAATTATCTAGTTATACCATACTTTTCAAACAATATTAAAAACTTTTATGGTAATATCAACAATTACTTTTTGAATGATTATACATAAACCTTAAATACATTTTTTTTAAAATGTGAATAAAATATTTATTTTATTATCTTATTATTGTGATTTTTTATATAATTTCTCTCAAATTTACTATCCTTATATTTCTTTGATACATTTGAGTAAAAAATATTGAATCATGATTTTTTTTTATGATTATGATTAGTTTTTATTTAAACAACAATGTTTCTTGTAAAAGAGACATGCATTTTTCAAAAAACAAAAAGAAGAAGAAGAAGAAGGAGGAGGAGGAAAACACATGAATAAGGAAAATGTGTTTCAATTTAAGATATACATTTTCTTCCTTATTTAAAATTAACATATTTTTTAAAAACATATTTTTTTTCATTACCTTTATTTTTTATCCAATAAATTATATTGCTAATAAAAAAATATTTTTTTTGTAAGAAAAACATTAATTCTAAATGAAAATACATTTTCCTATAAAATTTAAATCTTTTCTTCTTGATGAATATCCATTTTTTTTTTATAAAATTAATTAAAAAAATGAAAAGAACCTCACAACATGGACTTAAATATTTGTATTGGTATCTATCTCTTGCTTTTTATAAAATAATATTAATTTTTCATTTTAATCTTTAATTAGTGTAAGCAACATTTTTTACAATTTACCAATTTATATATTTTTAGTTTCATATTATTAAACTCATATATCATCTTTCTAGTTTTTAATTAAAAACTTTCAGCATAAAAAAATATAGACACTTCTTCTCTTGTATTATAAATGAAAAACAATGTCTGTATTAGACACCTTTTCTCTTGCATAAAAAAATATATATAAAAAATCAAGTTAACGTGATAAATTTGAATTATAAGACTAAGATAACTCAATAAAAAGCAAATCAAAACAATCATGAAGTTCAATTCCTCATTAATCCAACATTGAATAATAAAATTGAAAAAAATTTAATTATAAAAAGGATAGAAAAGACCCGAGTAATCCGGTTTAACTCGCCAAACTCTTGACCTGGATTGTGAAATTATGATGACCTCATAGAAAGTAAATCAAAATAATTATGAAGTTTAATTTCTAATTAACTCAAATGATGGTGAATGATGAAATTGAAAAAAAAATTAATTACCAAAAAGGACAAAAAAACTCGAGTAAACTCAATTAACTCATAAAAATCATGATTCGAGTCATAAAACTGAGATAACCCTATAAAAAATAAACTAAAATAAATTATGAAGTTTAATTTTTAATAAATATAATGTTAAAGAATTAAATTAAAAAAAAGAGAGTACTGTTTCATTGGACAATAATTGATGAGGAGAGGAAAAGTGATATATTCTTGTTATTAATTAATTATTAATTAATTAATAATAACTAGTATTTCTTCTAATTTGAAAAAATAGTTATAGACTGGAGGTGGGTGCGAATTGAATATATCCATGGGTCTGTCTTGTTAAGCAAGTAGTCCAGTTAAAAATCTAACGCCTTGGCTGACCTCAACAATCCCTGCCCGCCCATTGCCCAAATATCCCATAGCCATCCCTTCTATTTCTCCTATAAAACCAGGAAAACAGACCTTGCACGAATATATTTTTCCTCTTTATATTCCAAAAATATAAAGGTCCCTGATTTCTTACCTAAACATCTTTCATTTTACATGATCCAGAAATAATGATATTTTCGAAGCTGGGCCGTTCTCTTTCTCGATCCTCCCGCTCTATTGTAAGTTCTTTTTTCTTTTGGCTTTGCTTGAATTGAATTGTATTGAGATGATCGATTGATTTTTTTTTTCCATTAATAGAATACACTGCGTGCTGGAAATGGCGGTGTTTTGAGATCCTCGGCGGCTATTAACAACATAGAAGGAGGGTTCATCGATGGAAGAGGAGGGTTAGGGTTACTGAGAGGTTATTTAACTTCAATTGGAAGTAGAGGAACTCATAATCCCTTTTTATCCGATTTAAATTCCATTCTTGCAAACCCTAGAATTCGACGCTTTTTCTCCACGGAAGCTCCTAAGAAGAAGAGTAAGCTTCTGCTTTCCTCTTAATAAGATTTGTTTGGAAGTCAATAAGACATTTATCATTTCCTGGAGACTTTTTGATTGATTTGCAGATTATGAGAATTTCTATCCCAAGGGAAAGAAGGAAGTTCCGAAAGGGGAAAAGCAGAAATCTGAATCCAAAGGTAATTTTTTTGAATTGCTTATTTTGGAGGGCAAGCCCTAAACCAATTTGCCTTTTATTGATTCTTGCTTTCTTCAATTTCAGAGAATTCTTCGAATGCAGACCATGACGAGTCAGACTTTAATAAGGGGACATTCATGAAGGCATTCTATTTACTTGCCCCTTTATTTGTGGTTCAACTGCTTTTTTATCCCTTCTCTTTTGGTGATGGTGACAAGCAACAGGTAATCGTAGTAATAATAACCTTTACACCATTTTGTGCTGTTTTTACTTCCACTCCTATTAAACTTTTTGGCTTGGCATGCTAAAAGCTTCTTCTTTTTCATGTTATTTGTTTTTTCTGTGTACCAAACTATATTCGGGTCAGTTTCAACTGCACTTCAGAATTGTTTTCTAAATCAGTAGGATCATCTAAACTAACCAATGAATCGATGTATTGTTGCTTAAGTTACGGAAATAACAGACAAAATTGACATATTTAAAAGAATGTAGTCCAAGTGAAGTTTTTGAGAATGTCTTTCTTTTCTTTTTCTTAATATATTTTGGAAAGCATCAATTATTTGTGTCCTGATAGCTCTGAGGAAGAATATCATATTCCTCTGCAGGAGAAATTGTGGATCTGACAGTAAAAATCTCGTTGAAGTAGAGCCTTGAGTTACTAATATAACGACTACTGCTGAAGGGAACTCAAAACAGTCTACTTGGACAAATTGCCTAACAACTTCTTCTTTTGCAATTTAATATGTACGGTTCTATCTGCTAATGAACTTTGTGTCTTTTAACCAAATGATTTTCTGAGCTAGAGCGGTTTATGCCAACAAACCTAGTTCCATCATCTTAACTTCATAATACCAACTGGCAGTTAGCATCCAATTAATGTGGTTTCCTAAGCATCAACTACTTGATTTTAATTATACGTGTAACTAGTTCATTTTTTTTCATCGTTATCATGCGGATTTGAATATTAGGTGATAGGTTTCCTTATTTAACCTGCTTGCTTGGTATTTCTTTGAGCAATTCTTATGGAACCTGTCTACTTGTGGTTTTGTTTTTGCATGGCATAACATTATGCAATTCATAATGTGTTTTTTTTTTTTCCCCTTTTTCATGTTCATTTGGTCCTAATATGAATTCATCAAGTTCATTTGTTTCTTAAATTTTCTCCCCGTGTACTTTATTCTTGACAGATTAGTTTCCAAGAGTTCAAAAACAGACTTTTGGAGCCGGGGCTAGTGGATCACATAGTTGTTTCTAATAAATCAGTTGCAAAAGTGTATGTGAAGAGCTCAGCACAGAATCAAACGAGTGATGATCTTGTTCAAGGTCCAGTTAATGGTGTCCCTGCTAGAGGTCGCGGGGGCCAACATAAGTACTACTTCACTATTGGAAGTGTTGACACTTTTGAGGAGAAGTTGGAGGAAGCCCAAGAAGCATTGGGGATAGACCCTCATAACTATGTTCCAGTTACATATGCCTCTGAAATGGTTTGGTACCAAGAACTGATGAGGTTTGCACCTACACTATTGCTTTTGGGAACCCTCATGTACATGGGACGGAGAATGCAAGGTGGATTAGGTGTTGGCGGTGGTGGTGGTGGAAAGGGTGGCCGTGGAATATTCAACATAGGGAAGGCTCATGTAACCAAAGCGGATAAAAACTCCAAGAATAAGGTTAGCTTTCCACTTGTTCTGTTAAATATAGCAATTGACCAATTTATTGCAGTACCCATGTACTTGGCACGAAGCTTATTTTGAAAGATATTGATTGTAATTTGTTGTTTCTCCCATCATTTTGGGACTGCAGATCTATTTCAAAGATGTTGCTGGTTGTGATGAGGCAAAGCAAGAAATCATGGAATTTGTGCACTTCCTCAAGAGCCCCAAGAAGTACGAGGAGCTAGGTGCGAAGATTCCAAAAGGTGCTCTTTTGGTCGGTCCTCCAGGAACTGGAAAGACCCTTCTAGCAAAGGCAACTGCTGGGGAATCTGGTGTACCTTTTCTATCTATATCTGGGTCAGATTTCATGGAGATGTTTGTTGGTGTTGGACCATCCAGGGTGAGAAACTTGTTTCAAGAAGCAAGACAGTGTGCTCCTAGTATCATATTCATTGATGAGATTGATGCGATTGGGAGAGCTAGGGGGCGTGGTGGGTTCTCCGGTTCTAATGATGAGCGGGAAAGTACCCTTAATCAATTGCTTGTAGAAATGGATGGCTTTGGAACTACTGCTGGAGTTGTTGTACTTGCTGGTACAAATCGGCCTGATATTTTAGATAAAGCTCTGTTGAGGCCTGGCCGATTTGACCGCCAAATTTGCATTGACAAACCTGATATTAAAGGCCGTGACCAGATATTTCAAATATATTTGAAAAAGATTAAACTTGATCATGAACCATCATATTATTCTCAAAGGCTTGCAGCTCTTACTCCTGGATTTGCTGGAGCAGACATTGCAAATGTTTGTAATGAAGCTGCTCTAATTGCTGCAAGGAGTGAAGGATCACTGGTTACAATGGAACATTTTGAGGCAGCTGTAGATCGAGTCATTGGTGGTTTGGAGAAGAAGAACAAGGTAAATCTTCTGTAGTTGTTGCATTTGAGCTGTCTGATGTAATTTAGTTAGAGGATTCTCTCGCATCTGGAGTCCTAGATGTGGGCGAGGATCCTAAATTGGCAGAATAATGGTGATTCTTTTTGCATTCCTCTTGTTTTGAATAATCAATTTTGATGTTCCTGTTTTGTCAAATCAGGTAATAAGCAAGCTTGAACGCAAAACGGTTGCTTATCATGAATCAGGTCATGCTGTTGCTGGCTGGTTTTTGGAACATGCAGAACCACTTTTGAAAGTGACAATCGTCCCACGAGGAACAGCTGCTCTGGGGTTTGCCCAGTATGTTCCAAATGAAAACCTACTCTTCACCAAGGAGCAACTCTTTGATATGACCTGCATGACACTTGGTGGCCGAGCAGCGGAACAGGTATCTACAATGCTGTCCTTTCCTCAACAGATAAGGTTGAATTGTGATATGCTCAAAAGAAATGAAATGCTGTCCTTTCCATTGGCAGCATTGAACTGTGGTTTGCTAGTGTTTGTTTAAAACAACCCACATCCCTTCACGTGCATCTTTTTTAAAGTTAAAACAGTTGGAATTGGATGAAGGGGTGAGGGAAACTAAAAAATGGTAGATTGATGAACAAGTCAGTTGAATGCCCCCAGGGTGTTAGCTATGAAACTAATGCGTGGGATTTCTCTTGGATGCAGGTTTTGTTGGGGAAAATCTCAACTGGAGCCCAAAATGACTTGGAAAAGGTGACGAAAATGACATACGCCCAAGTTGCGGTGTATGGTTTTAGTGACAAGGTTGGTCTCCTCTCTTTCCCACAAAAGGAGGACTCGTTTGAGATGACCAAGCCCTACAGCAACGAGACAGGAGCAATTATTGACAGTGAAGTGCGTGAGTGGGTGGGCAAGGCCTATGGCCATACAGTACAACTCGTAGAAAAGCACAAAGAACAGGTGGCGCAGATTGCAGAGTTGTTGCTCGAGAAGGAAGTTCTCCACCAAGAAGACTTGATTCGAGTTTTGGGCGAGCGGCCATTCAAATCAAGTGAGGTCTCAAATTATGACATATTTAAGCAAGGGTTTGAAGAGGAAGAGAAGAAAGTCGAAACCCCAGCAAGTACTACTGACGGGGATGAAGACCAATCATCACCCATAGAGGCTGTACCGGCTTAACCGTGGGGACATTGGTGCGTTTGTACAATAAAATTTGTAATCTGCTTCTCTTTTTTCTTAGGCAAGTGAATTTTTTGTATACTGGCCATTTGTGATCATTGTAATCTTTAATTCAAAATTCTCAGAAGAAAAGCAACACCAAGCTACCGTACTGCTCCACCCCCCATTCATCCCTGGAGAAATAATTTGATGACCCTACTTCTTTAGTCGTCGTAATATTTTGTTATTATCGTGCCTTTCTGAGCCAAAGTCATGGTCTAGCTAGCAACAAAAACAAAAACAAAAACAAAAATCCTGTATTGATTCTCTCTTTCCTGGGTCATGATTCTTGAATTGAATTGAATTGAATTGAATTGGCAAGCAGACTTTCAACCATGTGTTTGAGTTGATGTTAGTTTGTACACTCCTTTTGGGGATTAATCATATGCATATCTGGTTCTTATACTCTGTGACACTTTCTTCTTGTCATGATTCCTCTACTCCTTTTGTTTTAGCTATCCTCTGCTTTATGATTTTTTTGGTTTCTGAGACCACCTTCCATTTTTGATATCATGTAAAAAAACAACTACAAAAAAAGAGGAACCAAAAACATATGATTAATCCTTCATTGGCTCCCAAATCTGATGCCACAACTTTCAAACAAGACATGATTTTAATGTTTTTAACTTTTAATGGAAGAAAGCCTTGTTTTTCAGCTACAATTTGCTAGTCGGTGTTGTAATAATATCATTCGGTACATTAAACCCACCCTAATCGTGGATCATAGCACGTACGTATTAGCAAATTATAACTTAGCATATAGTAGGGAGATTAGGTTGGTAGGCTCGGAGCAATGCTTGTTAAAGAAATGCCTCATTATTACTTTATTTATCCTTTGCTAACAATTTAAAGCAATTTAACCCCAAAAAAACTCAATTTCCCTGTAATCTGACTCTATAAACACTGATGATGCGCGTGATCCTAGCCATCTTCCTTTATAAATACCAACCTCACAACTATTACAAGGGATATTTTGTAGAGTCTTGATATCTTGCTAAACAGAACTCTCTCAAAGCTCTCCCACTCTCCCATCACATAACCTTTAAAGCTCTATATATCTGTTTGGACATTGACTACTCACCCACTTGCCTACAACTCTGACTTGCTCCTTGCTAGCACCGCCTGCTCTTCCTCACATGTCTCTTACTACTTTCACTCCTTTTACTTTGCTGGTGTGCCATTGCCTTTTCAAGTCACAAAACTAGCTCGTGGTATAGTTTATCGACTTCATTGGAGAGTTAGAGATCATGAAATCCCTTCTAAGACCTCAAATTAAGAAGAATGTTAATCTTTTGTGTGCATTGATGATGGGACCTTGCTAGATCCCAACAACAATATTGACAAGTCAACCTTCTCAATGTTAAGGATGGACACGTAGGCCAAGTCCCCTAGACTAACAATGGCAGTTTGACAATGCCCTTAATTAAGAGGTGGTGTGCCTCGACCCATCTTATGTGGAACAAGCAGATGATATTGATGCCTCCATTACATAGTCTTTACTGAACATTCTAATTTTTTTCAATTTTGTTAATATTTTAGGTTTTGACAAGGAACCCAAACAAGCAAATACAATAGCCATTTTCTAGATATCCAAGTGACAATATAGGTCAAGTTTTATTGCGAACTATATAGTAGGAAACATGGTAAGAAATAATGAGAATGGCATGCTCTTCACCAATGCTAATTACTGTGTGGAGAAGACTAACCATAAGTATCCACATCACGTGGAGAGTAAAGTGAATGATTTGCCCCATTTACACAGGATCCTCATGCATTGATAATATTTCCTTGTTAAATCTCATACCGCTTACCACCTTGCGAGGTTCATACATAGATGAGAGACTTATGAATTAGACATCGACAACTCTCAAGGCCCTTGACAACATCTCCTTCTAAACTTGAGGCCCGACGTGCTTTTATATCATTGATGCTCATGTGTTCTGTCACTTACTAATTGAGAGGCCTCTTCTCCAAGAGTATGATTTGATCCCCTCCTTTAAACACTAGTATAGGAAAGGGTATTGAGGAAAGATGAACGTCTTCATTCCTAGTGCAAGCTGGACAGGGCACCTTTTGAGAGCACGAGTCTCAATTTATTGATTGAAGCATCATTTTTTTCTTTGAAGTATTCAACTAATGGAGAGCTAAAGGCTGGCAAACCTAGGCAAATTTCTATTAAGCCAGTGGCTATCAAGAATAACCACAAGAACAAAAGCACCAGGAGGTTGTGATAACACCTATACCAAACAGCTTAATACATAGATCTTGCACTTGTCATTTTTTAATATATCAATCGACATTATATGTAATGAGCTTGTTCTTAGCTAGCTCTTGTAATCATTGAGTGTTTTATGCTAATAAAACGAACAAGTCATACTTTACGATGTATGCATTAGTCTCATCCTGCTAGCGGTACATATATATGGCTTGCACAAGTTCATTTGTTTTTGTAGGGATTTTAAGCTAGATCATTTTTGTAACTCTAATTTTCTCAATCTCAATATACAAGATTGCATGAACACCTTCGCTAACAAGGTTGTTTAAGGAGGGGATAAATGTATCTACTCGATTTATCCCAAAAATTAATTAATTATTAGTTAATTTTATTAAGTACTAATTCATAATGATATGCTTTGTTCTAGTATAAGGTTGGACGCTATAAAATGTATGCAAGTTATCCCAAATATTTATATTAATTTTTTAAAAAATAAATAGACATGTGTATTATGACATGACCGGTGTCTTTGTTAGTATCTCCCAACTCTTGGAATGAAAATCCGTTTTGTCAAGATGCACAACAGGTTATGACAAACAATAATATTAAGAAATGAGGACGATACAACGGTGAACAGAGAAGATATAGAGTCATTTCACTTTTTTTTCTTTTAAAAATTCCTCTTTTCCCTCTCGGTTAAAAAATTTCTCTTTTGAGCTGAATCTTTATCAAAAAAAATTCCAGAGTTATGTTTCATTTAAACCTTGCTAGGACGTTGAAGCAATTTACCGAAAGAATCCAATTTCTTTGTTTAGCTCAAATTTGACTGTTTGAACATAGATGATGTGCGTGATCCTGACGATCAAGGACATCCTTTTTCTTTTATAAATACCAACCCCAGAATAATTGTGAGAGATCAAAGCTTCTCTCTCTCTCTCTCTCTCTCACACACACCATGTTTGAACATAGACTTGCTCCTTGTCAGCATTGTCTGCGCTTCCTCTATGTCTCTCGGTAGTTGCACTCCTAGTATTTAAAACACGATGTAATTCAATATGTTTTAATTTTAGTATTTAAAAAGTGTTTTTGTTTAGTATGCATTAAATTTTAGATTTTCTAACATCTCAATATATACTTTTTTGAGAAAAAAATGATTTGGCCCGTGGTGGTGTAGGTGAGCTTATTTTTTTTTTTTCTAAACTTAGAAAAAATACAAAAAACAAATATGAAAATGGTGTCATGTTAGACAATATAATAAAAAAAACAGAGCAACTAATTTAATTTAATTTAAAATCAAACTCCCTTTAACAAAAAGGTATAAATTTAACAAAAATAATGAATTTAAAAATTTGAGATAGCCTGAGTTATTTTCAAAATTAATAAAAAAATGGAGCATAATCCAAAAAAAAAATAAAGGATAAAAAAACGAGTTGAATCTTCAAAACCTAGGTTAATCGCTATGTTATGGGTGGGCAAAAATTATCCTGAATGCAAAAAAAAGTCATATGATGCTAGCGTTTTAAAGAACTCAAAGAGAATTTGAGAGAATTTGAGACTCAGGTCATCGAATTAACTAAGTTGAAAAAATTTAAAGTAACTAAGGCTGAACTTAAAATGTAAGAAATGAACACTTGTCAATATGATGAAAAAATATATATAAAAAAAGATAATAAAAAAAGTCTCAAGCAAACCCAAGAATCAACCCAGATCAACAAATCAAACACATGACACAGGACATGAAATTGTGATGATCCCATAAACAGAAAGTGAAAAAAATACCAGCTAAAAAAATATTTGAAAAAAACAACTTTAAAAAAAGACCGAAGTTGATTCGAAGTTAATCTTTAAAATCTATTACCTGGGTCATGAGACCGGGATAACACCATTAAAAGAAAACCCAAGAAAACAAAGAAGTAAGATTCTTAATCAAACAAATATTAAGGGATGAAATTGAGAAACATAGTTAACAAAACAAAACAATGCAAAACAAAACAAATATAAATTAAAAGAATTATGACTAAATTCGACGTAAAAATTAACTAAAATTCAACGTTTAGGAAAAATTAAATGAAATTAATGTTTAGGGATGTAGTTGAAAAGGAAACTCAATTAAAAAAAATGATTAAAAAAAATAGCAATTAAGGGAATTAGGACTAAGTTTGACATAAAAATTAAATGAAAATAAATGTTTAGGGATGAAATTGAAAAAAAACAAATCAATCAAGAAAATAATTTGAAACAAAACAAATAGTAATTAAAAGAATGACAAATTTGATAAAAAAACAAATGACGAGGGATGAAATCGAAAATAAAATCCAATTAGAAATGATCAATGTAATTAAAACAATTGCAATTAAGAGAAGATGGATTGAAACAAAAGAAAAAAGAAATTGAAGGGTTGATATAATGTTTTGCTTGATCAAGATGCGATCCGAAGAAAAAAGAGAAGGAAAAGAAAAAAAGAAAGAAAGAAAGAAAATAGCAAATTGGTGCCAAACCAGACAAATCACTATACATGCACCACCCAAAAAGAAAGATGAGGCCGAGATGAATTAAGTGATGCTTGCGGAAGCACGATTAAAACCATCGTAGTCGCCTCATGTGTCGCTGAAAGGCGGCGAAACGATTGACACATGCAAGACATGTATCATTCTTTTTTTATTTGTTCAAAAACAAAAATGCTCTTAGAAATAAACAATAATAACAAAAAAATCATTATGAAATTACAAGTAAGCACCCGAAACCAAGACTAAAAAAATTAAATGTTAAGAGTAATAGAGTAATTAAACTGTTCATTTTAAAATGCAATTACTATAAGGCTCTTGTACCAAAGGTTCTTATTTTAACTTTTAACATCAAGATGATAATTGCACCGTAATAAAAAAAAAATTAAAAAAACATTATTACCCCCAGATAAAAAAAAAAACAACAAATTAACATCATGCAAAAACCACTTTACCTCTCTAAGGCAAACTCATTTGATTTTTCAGCCATAGACAGAAGAGTTCGACGGTAATCCAATCCAAGGCTTTTCTACTGTAGATCACAATATTACCTTGATTAGTTTTTGACTTCTTCTCGATGACCCTCAATACCCAGTCGAGGAACCTGTACTTGTAAAAAGAAATGTGAATCCATGACAAAACAGAGGAAACATTTATACCAAATATATATATATATATATATATATATATATATATATATATATATATATATAAGAGAATTAAAAAGTTTAATAAAGAAAAAGGCAGTCTTTATTGTTAATTTTTTTTTAATAACGATAGCGATTTCAAGTATTTTTTTTATTTAAAATACATTAAAATAATTTTTTTTATTTTTTAAAAATTATTTTTGATATCAAAATATTAAAACAATTCAAAAACATATAATGTTTTTTTATTTTTATCTGTGAAGAAATTTATTAGAGTACATGAGTTAAAACATGTATTATTTGAACTCCAGTTACTTTGTAATTAAATTATTTTTTAATAAAATCACAAAACCAACTGAAACAATAGTAGTCTTGTTTCGTAGCCTCTTCTATTGATCATCGATGGATATAAACAGCTAATATCCTCAAAAGCATGCAAGAAATGTTAACGAGAAGGACCTTCCATATACAATGCGTATTATTTGGAAGAAGGAATAACGATGCTCGAGACCTTTCTATATGAGAAAGTTTTCTTCGTTCATTATGGAGTCAAAAAGAAGCTGCTGTGTTTTTTCAATTTACAGAAGCTGGTCATGTTCTGGTTTCTGGACGTTGGACCTGGTAAGAAACAGAGATGGAGTCTCTGTTCTCTTCCTCGCACCATTATAAATACATGCTAAAGCCTTCGGCTTTCTTCCCCATTATCTCTGCTCTCTTTTCTGTCCCATCTCCTTCATTGATTTCACCATTCAATTTCAGGTCTCCCCTCTCTCTCACACACACACGAACACACGCAGACACACTAGCTCCCCTTTTCTCTTTCAGGTACTTATTCCTAAATTTATCTTGCAACATTAATTGCATATATACGCAAGGTTAGTGTTTAGATTAAGGTGGAATGAGGCTTTGAATTGGTGCATGCCATGGACATTTTCAAAGCTACAAGGATAAAATCTTCAAGTCTGATAATTTTTTTTTTATTTATATAATCGTCACCTGATCAGATTTGAACGTGCTCCGTGTGCTTGATGCATTAATGGAGTCAATTAGCTCTACAATTCTAAGAACTCAATTCAGAATCGATGACACGATGTTTGTCAGATTAAGTAATTATTTCCTACCATTTTTTTTTCAGAGCTCTTTTTTATCTTATCAAAATGGCGTACGAAGATCAGTGTCAGCAAGGTTTGAAACCAAAATATGACTGTCTTCTCTTCGGTAAGCAACCCTCATTCAAGCAGACAGTCTCTGACAGTTCATAATCCATAGCCCATGTATTAATAAAATCATCACATGAAACGTGTCTTGTTTGTAGATGTTGATGATACGCTTTATCCTCGAAGTTCTGGTCTGTTGGAGGAAGTTACCAAAGAATATTCAAGGTATATATAATGCCTACACCTTGACGACTCGTCAAATATTTCTTCTTATTGATAACCCTTCCCTTAATTAATTAGAGCATATATAATAAATCACCTCTGCATGTCCTTGCCTAGAATACATGATTCAGAAGCTTGGTATAGAAGAAACTGAAGCCTCTCAAATGAATGGTGTTCTGTACAAGAGCTATGGCACATCCATGGCAGGTCTCAAGGTATGTCGTCCTTGAAAAAAAAAACGAAATCATCTTGACAAACCTTTTACCAAAATCCAACCGATTTACTGATGTCTTGCGATTTCTTTCCTCTTCTAGGCCATTGGTTATGATTTTGACAGCGATGACTACCACAGGTACCGAGTTAAATATCCCCACATATAGCTTTAGTTTTTTTAACATAAAATGGATTATTGCTATATAAACGATCTCACTTGCATTTTCATGTTTACAGATTTGTTCATGGGAGATTGCCATACGAGAGGCTAAGGCCTGACCATGTTCTAAGAAATCTTTTGCTTAGCTTGCCAATTCGTAAAGTTGTAAGTTCCTTAAGCTACCTTCTAATTAAATACAAGTTGATAATCAACTACAAATCAAGCTTTCTTAGTTCTGATCAATTTTTTTTCTGGGTTTTATGTAATAGATATTCTCAAATGCCGATCAAGCACATGTGGCTAAAGTTCTCAGCAGGCTTGGGTTGGAGGATTGCTTTGAAGGGGTTATATGCTTTGAGACCCTCAATCCCTTCAATTACGAAGACATCAATGCTTGTGATGGAACTGGAGCTTGGAGTCCCAGCTATGCATCCAAAAGCCAAATTCTCGACATCATTGAACATCCTTGTCAGTCTAATCCTGTTTCAGCACTTCCAAAATCTCCAGTTGTCTGCAAGCCTTTTTGAAGACGCATTTGAGCAGGCCTTTAAGCTGGCCAACATCAATCCTCAAAAAACAGTAAGTACCATTTCAAAAGAACTCAGAAATTCAGATCATGTCTGGTATGATTTTTACAGATTGGTTTAAGACTGTATCTGGAATATAATGATATTGTTTCTTTAACAATTCTAAAATATTCCTTATCGATCATCTTCCATGCCATATGCACATATAACAACACTACTGATACTCTATTCCTTTCTGGAGGTATTCTTCGATGACAGCGTTCGTAATATAATGACCGGGAAGCTAATGGGCCTCCACACCGTGCTGGTAAATCAAGTTCTTGAGTGGTTCTTATCATGCTGGATCTGAGAATTTTATATATCTATATTTATTCTGACGAATCAGAAATACTACATGGTTATAGGTGGGCACAGCCAACAGAGCAAATGGAGCTGATTATGCGCTAGAGAGCATTCATAACATGAAGGAAGCATTGTCGGACCTATGGAAAGCAAATGACAAGTCAGAAGCTAGAAGCTTTACAAGAAAGGTTTCCATGGAGACAACTGTGACTGCCTAGTTAGCTTAATTACCACCAACTTGTGCAGTACTTATGAATTTGTATCTCTACTTATATACGATCGTGATTAATAAAGCTTTAATTCATTTTTAATATCGAATATGATTTGAAAATATAAAAAAAAATTAAATTTTGAACTACCTGTATGGACTGCACTCCCAAGGAGAGGCTAAATCTCTCTCATATAGCTGCCTACCGTGAAGATGAAAATTTAGGACAGGATGAACACATGGAGCTACTTGAGTAACATAAAAACCACAATAAACATAGTTTCTTTTAATTGAAATAAAATTTGGATTTAAAAGACTCGAGTTTCGTTGATTGTGATACGATAGAATAGAATAATTATTCACCATCTTCATTATGTAGTTCAAGACCTTAATTAATTAGTTACATCTAATTATGAACAACAATAAATGAAAAGGGGAATCTTGGATCAAAACCTTTAATGCTAGGCAACGATGAAAATTGGGTGAGCTGCGAAAGAGAAACCAGTCGGTGAAAGAAGAAGAAGAAGAGACAATGCTTTGCTGTCTCTGGCTTTTGTAAGTTTAGAAAGGAGGGAGAGTTTCTTTTTTCGCTCTAAAACAAATCCTAATAAAATCGGAGTCTTTCCTTTCGGGTTAGCCCATATAAATTTATTGGGCTGGGCCAAACCAAGACCAGTACCAGGACGAGAAGGGTAGACTGTAGAGCGTGATTTGATGCCCTAAAAATTATCAGATCGTCTTCTACGACTTAAGAAAAGTTTTGCCTTCGCTTTCTTTGCTTTTACACAGGTTCAGCGAGAGGGAGACGGAGACGGAGAAGGAGAGGAAGCTTGTAAGCTTATTGTTATTTTGTGCTGTCTTGAAAGAGAACTCAACTGGGAAATATGGCGAAGCGGGAGCTCTCCAGCACTTTGAAGAACTTGAAGGTAATAAACACTTTCTGTTGTTTCTTCCATTAGTGGTTTATTTTCTGCTGCTTTTTCTTTTTTGAAGTAAAAGCTTGGGATTTGAGTTGGGTTTAGCTTAAACTAATCTGGGTTTACTTTGTTTTTATCAGAATTTGGTTTAATTGTTTTGTGAAATATGAATTAGTCAGTACTAAGCTTGTTACATTATGGGTTCTCTTTTGTTGGAATAATAGTTCATGCAAAGAGCAGTTCAGAGAGAGGAGAAAACTAAGAAACAAGAAGAAGAAGTCAAACCTGATGGGAATTTCTTTTCCCCTGGTACCATTAAGAAGTGGTAATTTTGAGCTGATATGCTTAAACCTATATGTTATGTCTACACGTGTTATTTTTTATGTTGATTTTATAGGTTATGAGTTTGTTTTGGTTTGTGCTTTTACTGGATATTTGCATGCTTAAGCATAAACATATGATTTTCGACTTTGGTTCATCTTGTTATTTAATGCTTATTTTATCTATGGAACCTTTTGGAGTGAACAAGTGAAGGAATGAATACAGAGCATTTTATCTGAAATTTCTTAGAAAAAGATTTTCTTGAAAAATTTCTGGTTTTTTGGTTGCTGAATAGTGCTTGCCATTGGTATAAATATAAGGCACTGGATTGAAGTTGGGTCTTTTGCATAATTGGGTTCCATGCTGCATGGATTTTGTACCTGTGACAATGGAGGACCGTAGTAGGTTGATTGAGGCTGAGAACTTGAGACTTTAGCACCTCTATTTGCTTAATATATGCAACCGGTGTTTTGAACTAGCATTTTAGATGTCCTTGTAATTCAACCAAGGTCCTTCATGTTATTGCTGAATCTGCTATAATTTGGTGATACTTGCTGTCCAAGTTTAAAGGCCATTATGTTGCAAATTGAGATCCCTAGGTTCTTAATTGAGCAGCTCAGCTGCTTAGCCAGTGACTCTTGATATCACTGATTTATGCTTGGAGTACATCACTTAGATTGATGTTTTAAACATTTGCAGTGTGGTAGTAATGGAAGGGGATCCTCACCCAGGAGCAGTTTTAGGACGAATGTCATTTCAAAGTTTCAATCCCTCTGTTGATGTGAGTATGAAGGTCAAGTGACCTGAAAATTTTTATTCAATGAATAGTCACTTCCCAAGCTTCTCTTCTGGCATGTGCTCACTGCTCTCCTCATGTCAAAACCATTATCTTGGTAGAAACTAAATGATGCAGCAGCAAATGAAGCATCTGATGCACGTGCCTCTACTTCCAGCCATCAGAGTGGAAGAACATCTTTTAGGTGGGTAATTTGATTTCTCAAATCTTGTTTGTTCTATCCTGATAGTTGTCCTTCAGTGACTGTTTGTAAATTCTACAAAGTAGAGAAAAATAGTTGCTTTTGTGAATCTTATACCTGGATGGAATAGAAAAGAAAATGTTTCGTACCCAGGATGAGCAACTGTCAGTTGATACAGGCTGGACATGTGATGCCATTGGAGTGGTCAATTCATAACTTGGAATATCAATTCTAAAGTTTTTCTTTGTGATGCTGTTATGCAATTGATTAAAAATGTGGCGTCATAGCAAGATGGCCACAATACTTCTCATAGTTATTTCAGATGGTAGATGTGATACCATCTGAATTGGGATTGTTAGCTTGTTCTTTGCATCCACTTACTAGTTTCCTTTGACTCTCTGATTGAAGGGGAGTTACAACAGTAACTAGCTGTAGTTTAAGGAGTGAGTAAACAGAGTGGTCAGACGATTAAATAAACAAACAGAAACAGATCGTGGGCGATTTAATTATTTACAAAATAAATTGACTTCTACAATTCAACACGTTGTAGATAATTTTCTCCTCTAATATGCATTTCCTTCTCTCTATATTTTCAGAGAAAATGAATCATCACCAGATGGAGTAGAGTGCTCAAACACTGCCAAACCAAGTTCTGAGGCAAATGGAGATCATAAAAGAAAACAATATGAAGTAGCATCTGAAATACAACATCAAAATAAATCACCGAAAATGGTTCAAGATGGTCACCAATCATCACCGAATAGCAGTGGCTCCTTCAAGCAGCCAAAGCGTGGCAAGCTTGACTGGAATGTTCTTAGACCAAAAAGTCAACACAATCAAAATAAAAGAGGGTGAGCATTAGTTGGTCATTCCCTTGGTAAAAATGAAATTTCTTGTCTCATTAATGTCAGTTTTGAGCATTTGCTTCCTGGGTGTACTTCTTTTCTAGCCCTTCAGCTTTCTTTTTAGTGAGTATTGACCTATACAAAAAATGAATTAAGAGATTGTGCAAACTTGTTGTCATATCATTACATGGCCAGATTTTCTTATTGAGCCTCCTGATTCGTTGGTTAAAGAGCTGCTCTCCTCGCTCTCTCTCAATTAGTAAAACATGAAGGCATGGATTATTTGTCTCTGTCCAGCCTTCTTTTATTGACATGTACATTCAATATGTCATTGATTGGTGGTCTTTTCTTGCAAATGCAGTTGCATGTACCTCGTATACTTTCAAATTGATTGAAAACCGTAAAGCCTTGGTGTGCCAATCTCCTCCATTAAACTAGTTTGTCTAAGTACAATACCAATTCTTGGTCCTTTAAAATGTGGTTTTCCTGCACCTTTAGCTTTAATAATGAATTTCACTTCGGAAGGGAAACTAGTTAAAGCCACCATTCTGGAAGGAGACCAAATAGGCAATGTTCAAATTTCCCAGATAGACCGTAAGTGTTCATTCCAAACATCACCAGTGGTTATGCAATTGCTCCTTTGAAATTCTTCTGCTTTGGTCCCTGTCGGGAGTCAGTCCGGGTGCCTATTCGGTACTGGAGTAATTTTGTTTGGATGATAACGGACAATTTTTGGGGCATAAATGGCACAAGGTTTTCCTGCTGCAGTATTACGAATCATTTTGATATAGAATGATAAGTACAGTGGGGGATTAGAGGGAGCTTCCTTGGAACATTTGCATGTGTAATGGAATGGAATTTCAGATGCAACGGGATCTCAAGAACCACTGTGATTCATGTACCATTTTCTGCACAGCATGAACAAATACTGCGGAACCACTAAAGGAAAAATTGCAGAAGGCCAAAAAGTGAAGGGTCAAATATTTTTTCTGCTTTAATTTCTATGTATCCAATTCCAAAGTGAAATGGTCGCCTCCCTCCAACCCTTTGTAAGAAGGCTCCAATCCCTGTTGACGCCTGCCATTCTCTTGAACGGGCATGGTATGCTTTCGGAAATTAGCAGCTAATGTATCTCCATCTACAATGGTGGTTCAGTTAACTGTTATCTCTCTCTCTCACCTAGGTCCACCCCAAATTACTTGTAGTGTTTCGGGACTGGCAATTTGGTGTTTGATTGACAAGGTTGCCCACTAGAATCACGTCTTCACTACAACTTGTTGCGTTGAATCTCATGGCCGACTGAAAATTATTAAGACCTGTATCTTTGACTTGCACTCCTGCTTTATTCACATATACAATGGACTGCAATTTGAATGTATTTTTGT